>JARFJB010002472.1:817500-870000 GCA_036346205.1 Vesta saturnalis | reverse complement strand
GAAGGATAGCCTCCTTGGGCCAATTATTTGCGAAGGTATCCTAACGTCTCAACGCTACCTCGCATTTCTAACACACCGAATATCAGACATTTTGGATGATGTTCCGCTAAACGAAAGATGGACTCTCTGATGGCAAATGGACGGATCTCCTCCTCATAATGCTGCGATAATAAGTGAATATCTTAACGGCGAATTTCCTGATAAATGGATGGGAAATAGGGGACCACTTAGGTGGCCAGCAAGAAGTCCAGATTTAACCCCTTTAGATTACTTCCTCTGGGGCTATTTAAAAAATATGATTTATAAGACGCCACCGCAAAATATAGAAGAACTCCAGAATAGGGTTGTTAATGAACTTCGTCAAATTCCCAGGCGAACCATTCAAAGAAGCGTAAACAATTGTAGAAGAAGAATTCGTTACTGTATTCAAGAAGGAGGAAACTTGTTCGAACATTTATTATAATAATTTTTGTTTGTTTGTCTGTGTAATTATTTTGTTGTTACCTATCGATAAATTTGCGTTGTCGCTATTATGACCGTGTTACATAGACCTACTTGTTTGAGTTGTTTGTTAATGTTTTTTTTTTAAATTGTTTAAATGTTTTTATATTTTTTTGGATGTTCTAACGAGTTTAACAAATTAAATAAGTAGAACTACTGTAATTACTCCTTGCTGGATCCAAGAAGGCGGTATCTTGTTCTTCGTATTTTTCTCATTATTGTAGTTCGCAGTCGATCAAACCATAAAGTGTTATATATTGATAAAATTAGCATAACATTCTCCATCCAACAACAAAAATATATCTTAACCCCCACAAGAAAAAATAAACCTGATGATGGTTCAGAATAAACGAAACGTCACATAATATTTTTAATACCGTATTAGTATTGTGCGTAAAAAGGTGCCTTAATAATGTTTAATCGAATTTTGAAAATTCCTAATAATAAGGTGGCCAAACGCGAAAAACGAAAATCGAAATTTTTAGTTTTTTGAGCATAAAACCAAATCCATTCGAGTTAGCTCAAATTTCTTTTCAGATTATTACTCGGCATCGAATTTATCAAAAGTGCCGAATTTAAACCTATATCCTATCTCTTATAATAAGCGAGGTCCCCATGCTTGCCCTCGAATTGGGGACAGCCTGTACCTGTATTTATCTCAACATTTTATGCATAATATAATAATACACAAAGAATAAAATAAAATTTTAGGTATGGCCTTTATTTTCTTTCAAATCGCATTAAGAAACCTCATTAACTCTTATCCTTATCTGTTATTCCTAGGACAAAACTACATTTTTACCTGTACTTAAGATAATTATGACGAATTACTAATAAAAGACATTAATAATAATATTCGCCATTTCAAAAACCATTAGTTCGATAAATTTTGAAAACCAACCTAACTAAAAACATTTGGTTTGAGGTTTTTATATTTTTTTTTTTTTCTTAAAAACTATAAATGTAAGAGAACCCATACACACAGTCCTATTAGATTGTATATAAAATGCTGATCTTGAAAGAAAATATTATAGGACTGTGTCTATAGATTCTTTTTTAACATTTATGGTTAAAAAAAAATGAAACCACTATATGTTTTAACTGGATTATGCAAACCAATTGCCTCTTTCAATTTTCCATCAATAATTTTCCCAAAGTATGACAAATTTGTCGATTTATCGTTGAATTAAGTCAATAGTTGAATTTGCCGGAATAAATTTATTTGCTGCTTATATTCTATACTAAAACGCCCCGGATGGGCTACATCGTTTGCATTAAATTGTACGCACAGTGCTATACAGTGATGTCAATTGTGCGAGAGACAGATATAACATGCTCTATAGCATACCGTTGTACGTGTATCGTGGTAGAAAATAATTAATATGATGCACAACGTAATAAGAAAAAGTTTTGAATAAGGCATAATAAGCATAATTTTAATATATCGCTAAATTCACAATTCACGAAGATTGAGTGAGTATACGTGTTCCATCAAATTTATATGTAGTCCACATAGAATAGAAAGATTGTGTAGAGTTTTACAGAAACTATATTCTACAGAAGTACTCATTGACTAAAATATACATCATGATTAGTTTATTATGCACAATTGTTATAAACGTGTAAGATGTATACTTTTATATTGTTTCTTTAAAATAACAACGATTGAACGTAAACATTTTAATAGAACAACCTGATTATGTATTGGTACTGTAAGCGCAGACTCATTGAACGAAAACGTCAGGTAAATTATAAATTATTAAATTACGTGTTAATCCCAAACCACATGATATAAAAGGTCTAGACGTGTTTCCTTTATTATGAAATGGGTTGAAAACTTTTATTTTCATCAAACTTACTACATTTAAGTATGAAGACAAGTGTTGTCCGTCGTAAACAACCCACATTAATAAATTTAATATAGAAACTAACGAGTAAACTTTTCCGCTAGCCATATACTATAATTTTTAACGTAGTACTTTACATCAAAAATATATTTTTTAAGCAGTGTAAAATTTCATTTCGTATTGTCTTTATTTTAGAAATGCTTCAAGGCGAAATATGTTCGAGAACTGTAGTATTCAATAATTTTTAAATATAGATTTAAGGAAACTAGTTGGCTGAACAACAATCTCATTTTCAAGGCTGTTTAATAATATTTAATCTATTAAAGATCTAGCTAAAATAAAATTATATTCATAACGTTTCCTAACTATTGTTGTAGGTTTGAATTTATATTTTCAAATTTTATATGTTTATTTTATATCTTAAATAATCTTCAGCTGTCATCCTTTACTGAAGAAGGCAAAAGATTTGAATTATTAAAGTTATAACTTTGAATTAATTTTTTTTTTTTTATTTTAAATTTTCACTTTATTGCAACTGTAGATAAACATTTTAAAATCATTTGAATAATTAATTAACATTCAAATATCAGCACTCTTTTATTTATTTATAACTCTTCGGCCTGGGGACGATATGAGACGGTTGGATTTTTGTAACCAACTTAATACCAAAATGCTGGAAAATCGCAACTTTCTCAATCAAATAATTTGGACGGAGGAGTGCAATTTTTCCACTAATGGAATGTTTAATCGTAATAACGAGCACTACTGGTCCGTTGAAAATCCACGAATTAACAGGAAAATGCGAGGACAAGGCCACCGGTCCTTTAATCTGTTTGGAATCTGGAAGGATAGCCTCCTTGCCAATTATTTGCGAAGGTATCCTAACGTCTCCGCATCGCATTTCTAACACCCGAATATCAGACATTTTGGATGATGTTCCGCTAAACGAAAGATGGACTCTCTGGGCAAATGGACGGATCTCCTCCTCATAATGCTGCGATAATAAGTGAATATCTTAACGGCGAATTTCCTGATAAATGGATGGGAAATAGGGGACCACTTAGGTGGCCAGCAAGAAGTCCAGATTTAATTTAGATTACTTCCTCTGGGGCTATTTAAAAATATGATTTATAAGACGCCACCGCAAATATAGAAGAACTCCAGAATAGGGTTGTTAATGAACTTCGTCAAATTCCCAGGCGAACCATTCAAAGAAGCGTAAACAATTGTAGAAGAAGAATTCGTTACTGTATTCAAGAAGGAGGAAACTTGTTCGAACATTTATTATAATAATTTTGTTTGTTTGTCTGTGTAATTATTTTGTTGTTACCTATCGATAAATTTGCGTTGTCGCTATTATGACCGTGTTACATAGACCTACTTGTTTGAGTTGTTTGTTAATGTTTTTTAAATTGTTTAAATGTTTTTATATTTTTTTGGATGTTCTAACGAGTTTAACAAATTAAATAAGTAGAACTACTGTAATTACTCCTTGCTGGATCCAAGAAGGCGGTATCTTGTTCTTCGTATTTTTCTCATTATTGTAGTTCGCAGTCGATCAAACCATAAAGTGTTATATATTGATAAAATTAGCATAACATTCTCCATCCAACAACAAAAATATATCTTAACCCCCACAAGAAAAAATAAACCTGATGATGGTTCAGAATAAACGAAACGTCACATAATATTTTTAATACCGTATTAGTATTGTGCGTAAAAAGGTGCCTTAATAATGTTTAATCGAATTTTGAAAATTCCTAATAATAAGTCCAAACGCGAAAACGAAAATCGAAATTTTTAGTTTTTGAGCATAAAACCAAATCCATTCGAGTTAGCTCAAATTTCTTTTCAGATTATTACTCGGCATCGAATTTATCAAAAGTGCCGAATTTAAACCTATATCCTATCTCTTATAATAAGCGAGGTCCCCATGCTTGCCCTCGAATTGGGGACAGCCTGTACCTGTATTTATCTCAACATTTTTATGCATAATAATATAATAATACACAAAGAATAAAATAAAAATTTTAGGTATGGCCTTTATTTTCTTTCAAATCGCATTAAGAAACCTCATTAACTCTTATCCTTATCTGTTATTCCTAGGACAAAACTACATTTTTACCTGTACTTAAGATAATTATGACGAATTACTAATAAAAGACATTAATAATAATATTCGCCATTTCAAAAACCATTAGTTCGATAAATTTTGAAAACCAACCTAACTAAAAACATTTGGTTTGAGGTTTTTATATTTTTTTTTTTTCTTAAAAACTATAAATGTAAGAGAACCCATACACACAGTCCTATTAGATTGTATATAAAATGCTGATCTTGAAAGAAAATATTATAGGACTGTGTCTATAGATTCTTTTTTAACATTTATGGTTAAAAAAAAATGAAACCACTATATGTTTTAACTGGATTATGCAAACCAATTGCCTCTTTCAATTTTCCATCAATAATTTTCCCAAAAGTATGACAAATTTGTCGATTTATCGGTTGAATTAAGTCAATAGTTGAATTTGCCGGAATAAATTTATTTGCTGCTTATATTCTATACTAAAAACGCCCCCGGGATGGGCTACATCGTTTGCATTAAATTGTACGCACTACGAGGTGCTATACACGTGATGTCACATTGTGCGTGAGAGACAGATATAACATGCTCTATAGCATACCGTTGTACGTGTATCGTGGTAGAAAATAATTAATATGATGCACAACGTAATAAGAAAAAGTTTTGAATAAGGCATAATAAGCATAATTTTAATATATCGCTAAATTCACAATTCACGAAGATTGAGTGAGTATACGTGTTCCATCAAATTTATATAGTCACATAGAATGAAAGATTTGTGAGTTTTAAGAAACTATATTCTACAGAAGTACTCATTGACTAAAATATACATCATGATTAGTTTATTATGCACAATTGTTATAAACGTGTAAGATGTATACTTTATATTGTTTCTTTAAAATAACAACGATTGAACGTAAACATTTTAATAGAACAACCTGATTATGTATTTACTTAGCGCAGACTCATTGAACGAAAACGTCAGGTAAATTATAAATTATTAAATTACGTGTTAATCCCAAACCACATGATATAAAAGGTCTAGACGTGTTTCCTTTATTATGAAATGGGTTGAAAACTTTTATTTTCATCAAACTTACTACATTTAAGTATGAAGACAAGTGTTGTCCGTCGTAAACAACCCACATTAATAAATTTAATATAAAACTAACGAGTAAACTTTTCCGCTAGCCATATACTATAATTTTTAACGTAGTACTTTACATCAAAAATATATTTTTTAAGCAGTGTAAAATTTCATTTCGTATTGTCTTTATTTTAGAAATGCTTCAAGGCGAAATATGTTCGAGAACTGTAGTATTCAATAATTTTTAAATATAGATTTAAGGAAACTAGTTGGCTGAACAACAATCTCATTTTCAAGGCTGTTTAATAATATTTAATCTATTAAAGATCTAGCTAAAATAAAATTATATTCGGTAACGTTTCCTAACTATTGTTGTAGGTTTGAATTTATATTTTCAAATTTTATATGTTTATTTTATATCTTAAATAATCTTCAGCTGTCATCCTTTACTGAAGAAGGCAAAAGATTTGAATTATTAAAGTTATAACTTTGAATTAATTTTTTTTTTTTTTTTTTTTATTTTAAATTTTCCACTTTATTTGCAACTGTAGATAAACATTTAGCAAATCATTTGAATAATTAATTAACATGTCAAATAGTGCTCAGCAGCACTCTTTTATTTATTGTATTTAAATTTGGTTTGGCTATTGGGATAAGACTTAAAAACTAAACTTACATCTACATCTAAACTAGTTTACATAAACAAAGTTTAAAATCTGTTTGGTAACTCGTTGGGCGTAAATCTTTGTAGTCTCTTGGTCTGTAATGGCTGTTCCATAAGATTTGTAGCTAAATCGTTTGGGTGTGCTCGAAGCTGAGATCTGTATTTTGTGCTAAAGTTGTGTATTTCTTCTTTAACCGTTTTGATTTGCAAGTCATGACGAAGAATTGCATTTGATACGTACCAAGGCGCATCTACAATCATACGCAATACCTTAGATTGAAAGCGTTCTAGGATTTCAACATTTGATGTCGAAGCAGTTCCCCATAGTTGAATACCATAAGACCAGATTGGTTTAATAATGGCTTTGTATATAAGGAGCTTATTATCAATGGTGAGTTTTGAGCTTCGTCCAAGTAACCAGTACATTTTGGTAAGAAGTAGGCCAAGTTGCTTGCGTTTTGTAAAAATGTGGTGTTGCCAGGTGAGTCTTCTATCCAAGTGTAGGCCGAAGTTATAACTTACGCTTGCAACATTTTTTGAACTTATATTATAAATTTCGATGAGTAAATATCACATAAAATACAGGAAGTCCAAACTTTTTACCAGTACTTTAATCTATTAAATATCTAGTTATTACGAATTATTATGGCTATTTCCGTCCTAGTTGTTTCGGTCGCGGCTATATCGGTCAAAACCGTTTCGGTCCCGATCGTTTCCGACTCGCTCGTTTCGGTCCTGATCGTTTTTGTCCCGACGGTTTCGTTCTCATACATTCGATTCTTGTCCTGTTCGTTCACCCGTACTGTAACCGGTCTTAATTCACACCCCGACATATCTCTCGCACCAGTTACGTTTTAGCTCGTATAAGGATTTAATGTTTAATAATCATCCATTATAAGTATCAGGAAGAAAAGCTACTCCAACTTATCTGTCTATTGGTTTGGGCTGAAACAGTTGGTGCCGAAACAGATAGGACCGAAACGGATGTTGTCTCGGCCGTTTTAGTCGTTCTTGCCTTGTTTAACAACAAATTAGTTCACCTCGTCATTATTTCTAAAAAAATTATTTATTAGCTTGTGTGAGGAATTAAGGATTAATAAACGCAACTTAAAGGGATTAACAAAAAGCTACTCTAACCTATCTTAATTCACTCCGACATATGTTTCACAACAGTTATCTATTAGGTCGTATATGGAATCAGGATTTAATGAAAATCCATAAAAATAATGAAGCTACTCCAACCTATCTGCCTACCGGTCTTGGCTGTAACACGAAGACCAAAACGGCAGGACGCAACTGAGGCACTGAAATGGCAGGACCAAACTGTCTTGTCACTTTTTATTATTCGTTGCTATATGCCATAATTTTTTAAAACTCTTGAGAATTACGTGTAATACCAAGCATTACAATACAAGTATCACTCTGTAGCTTCTACTAGCCACATACTCGATGTTAAGGTAGTGCATGCGTATAATGAAATAGTAGCAACATTTTTAAACATTAAAACCGCATCTAGATACATTACCACCCCCTCTTTAGTTTACACATGAAGCGTGAGCAGATATACCACACTCGCCCTCGAGTCAATCGTCCAGGTAGTATTAGCTTCGATAAATACAAGAAATGCTATTAATTGCATTACAACTATAAAAATGTAGTGTTTACAAGTCAACAGTTCAAATATAAGAGTGCAACATTCGTTTCGTTGGATAATGCGTTAAATATAAAATTACATTTAAAATTACAATAAAAGTTCTTGCACTTCACCTTTTCGTAACACAAGCAACCAAATAGTCAAAATAGAATGGTGGCCCAGTTTAAGATCTGGCCGAAATAAAAATATTAATTGCGCCCACAATCTCAAACTCCACGTACAACAGAAACTATAAGAAGGGAATTGGCCAAGGACTAAATGTAAGTTATGATTCTTTTGTATATAAATCCTCTTATTGTCCCTTTATTGTTATAGAAAAGATCGCACTCATCAAATTTCAAATTTTTGTTAGTACAATATTCAATATTCAACTTTGTACATATTATGTCAATAGTAATTCAAGAATAAAAGAACGTTAAGAAAATACAGTGCACTATAACCATAGATATAATTAATCACATTAACTAAACGCTCATTATGCTTGAGTATTAATAAAATTGTCGAAATTTCAAAATATATGAAATTTCAAACTCGTCTAGAGCCAACATTAAAAGGTTAGGTAACCCAAAAAATCACAAACTGCAAAAGTAGAATATATTAGCCGATTTATATAGGAAGCTGGGTCTATAAAATATCTATCGATGAATAAGTAGCGCATTTGTGCATTTAAAGAGGTCTTAATAGCTAATGATGCTATTATACAGATAATTTTGTTGATCAGGTAAATCGTGCATGTAAACGAAATGACTTAACAAATATGTGTATGCGGGACATTTAATATAAAACGGGTGTGATAATTGAAAAGACATATAAAATTAGCCAACCCACAGACCTTCAATTGAGATATATATATATATATATATATATATATATATATATATATTTACCAATAAAATGTTTTTTGTGCAATAATTTATGTCGCCTACATAACGTATACTCCGAATATGAAGTTAAACGGACCATAAATAGAGATTTTCCGAATATTTGGCCACAAACTACTTCTATTGGGATGGGCAATATCTGTAAACCCAATGGTGACAAAGACCAACCTGCGTTTCAAATATGAGGTCAATCGGTCGAACGGTGTGGCCAGTTAGCGATTACAAACAGGGGCACACTCATTTTAATGTGTATAGACAAAAAATATGTTATAAATAACTACCAATTGATTGAATTTAAAGAAAGTCTTCAACACATGATTTTTTTATGTACTTCGACCATGAGTGTGTTCACAGTCCTACTAGCATAACTATGGTAAGAAGTGTGTCAAATGAAATTGAAGTATTTCCATAATTACGTAATTTGTACCATTGTTTTTGATTGTCGAGTACTACGTGTAGTACAGCTACACTAGTCTCACTTTGAAGCCGCTCCACTGTGTCGCCATATCTGAAGGTCATTTGGTGGTGCTACAACTTACGGTGCTGTCAATGTCAAGACCACGCTCTCAAATTTCAATTACTCATCGTGGTATTATTTCTCCTACTGCACACTTAACCTGCACCCATATTAATTCAACAATATTCAATTCGCAATGGTAGGGCGGTAAGCGTAGAACAAAAATATCAAATTTCCTGCCATCTCATCAACTTCATATCTTTTAAACTTTTTTCCTAATACCGTGTACTAGGCTTAGTAGTTCCCTTTTTACCATATTATGTTCGGAAGCAATATTTTTTGAGGAAAGCCATTCCGTTTTTCCAGGAAGTTGTAGATAAACGTTCAATTTGTCTGGAATGGTAGCTGGCATTGTCCATAACAATAACGGCACCCTTTGGTATTAAGTCCAACATTTGTTCAAAGTATTCCTCAAAAACATCCCCAATCATGTCCTCGTGGTAATCACTGGAATTTTGCGACTCAAATAGCAGTAAACCTCCCTCTATAAAGACTTCCTCACTTCTTATATGCATAATAAATAAGCGTCGTCCTTTTCCTGAAGGAATTCTTTAACGTAAAGGCAATCCTTCTAAAGAAGCCTGTCGTCCACTGGTTATATTTTTATCTTGCCACATTTTTTCCACGGTATAACTTTCATTTACCCACGTTTCATCTAAATAATAAATTTTCTTGCCTTCAGAACGTAATTTAGAGAAATTTCATAGGTAATTTCTTCTCCAACACACAATTTCTTCTTTATCAATGAGAGCTGATTTTCTATTCATTTTTTCCCATGAAAAATTGTGCAAAAGTTGCCACAACATTGTTCTACCTAAATTGAGTATACGCTCTTCCTCTTTCACAACTGACATAATTTTATTTAATGTGGGTATTTGTTTTTTAAAATGAAACGAATGCACTATACTTCTAATTGTAGTTTTCACATATTAAACTAGGCTCACGCACCGAAACTTTTGTCTTCACGTAATAGTCAATATCAGTCACAAGTGAACACATTTCTACTGTCTCTTCAACTTTTTTCAATGTACTATGACATTTAAAATAATTGTACACAAAGCGCAGACCTCTTCACGCGTTTCATTGGAATAAATTCAGGATTCGACGCCATTGCTATTAAACTCAATACTTCAGCGTAAGTACACCTTATGATATACTGATATATAACAATAATCATAACTTAGGCTATCGTTATATTTATACATATATGTATAATTTTTGTGTGCAATTAGCATTGTTCGCATATTCACCCCCTAATTATATCATAAACAACATTTTAAAACCTTTTAAAGTGTTATTCCGAATAAAATACATACTTTCTAGTAATTAATTGGTTTAGAATTATTAAAAACTAGCAGTTGCCGTCGCGCGTGGCTGCGATCTCAGAATGGGGGGAGGGCGGTATTAAAATTTTGTGAAACAAGTGTCTCATAATTTTAATTGAAGGGTATGTTTACCAATTTTCGAGTAAATCGACCCACGGAATGAAAAGTTAGGGGTGGAATTTCGAAAAACCCTTTCTTAGTGGATACCTACACTTCACAAAGAACACACTCTCGACCGATAAATTCCGACCGATACAGCTGTTAAATGACATAAGTTTAAATAGTCGTCAGGTTTTCTGAAATTTTCCAATTTTCTACGCAATTTTCTTAATTTTTCTTTCCGTAAGAACCTTCTACAATAGATATTTATGTATTAAGGGCATAATCAGAAGATTATGGCTCGAGGGAATGTATTCCTGAGAGCCATAATCTACAATTATGCCCGTGGTACATACAATGTTTTATTTTATTTTGCACCATGAAACTGGAACAAAATTTTAAAAAGATTCAGTATTTTCGGCAAGTTTTTAAATGCAAATGCAGTGAAATAAAGTCGACAGTAGGCTAATTTGTTGTTACTAAGATACTGTGATATTGCTAATTGGTTGCTAAGGTGCTGTTTGTTTGTAAATAATTTGCATTCTAAAATGGAAGGTAAAAACGCAAAAACTTATTCACAAGAAATTTTAGATGAATTTGAGGCCGCCCAGGCAAAAATAATTCCAAGTAAATCGAAATATTTATACATAAAGGAGTACAAAAAGTTTTGCGCGTGGCGGAGCACAAAAAATGTGTCCACAAAATGTAATGAAAAAGTTGTGATGGCATACTTGTCTCAAATGGTAAGGGATTGTGATATATATATATATATATATATATATATATATATATATATATATATATATATATACATTAGTCAATTATCTCTATTCAATAAATATCTATTTTTGCAGTCAAAGATCTATAAGCCGTCGTCACTGTGGTGTTTATATTCTAAATTGAAAAAGATGTTCAAGTTGAAGGAAGATCTTGAAGTATCTCGTTTTTCCATGCTCACAGAATTCATGAAGAATAATTCTGTAGGTGATCAAAAAGTCCTATGTATTGCAACGGCATCAAATTGAAGAATTCATGTTGAAGGCGCCTGATCATACGTACTTGTTAGTTAAGGTATAACGATTTTAGTTTTTTTTCCAATTCTCATTATAAAAATTATTGTGTTTTATAGGTTGTCACAGCCTTTGGTATTTTTGGAGCATGTCGTCGCGAAGAACTGCACGATTTGGCTGTACAGGACGTAACAACTGAGGGATCAGTGCTATTAGTGAAGATCAAAAAAACCAAAACTTATACTTCGAGGCAATTTACAATTGTACCAAGCGATGGATTGGTTGATTACGTCTCTTTGTACCGAAAATATGCAGCATTACGACCGGAACATACTAAAATTGCCAGCTTGTTTTTGTCGTATCATAATGGCAAAAGTAGTGCTCAGACTGTTGGGAAAAACAGCTTAGGCAAAATGCTAAGGATAATAGCAGAGTTCCTCAATCTACCGGATGCCCATAAGTACACAGGGCACTGCTTTCGCAGGAGTGCGGCGACAATCTTTGCAGAAAGCGGCGGTGATACAAGGGCACTGAAGCAGCTTGGTGGATGGCGATCGGATAAAGTAACCGAATCATATGTAGAGAATTCTCTGCAAAATAAAATTAAAATTGCTCAGAACATTACTGGTACAGCAGCTATAAGTATACCACAAAACGGCGAAGGAACTGTCAGCTTTGGTGTTTGCTCATCTGGAGTTACAATTTCAAATCCATCCAACTGTATTTTCAATTTTTATAAAGAATAAGTTTCATTACTATTATTTTTATTAATAAAGGTTGTATAGTAAGGTTGTTGTTTCAATAATTCTTTCAACTTACGTGACATATCATGTCATGTGTTTGCTGTCAATCATGCTGCTTAGCAACAATGACATTTCCGTGCTATAAAGACCACATTACGCCCGCATTTGGGGGCGTATAAAGAACATTATGGTGGCAAAATAAAATAAAGTATTATAAAACTTAAAAAAATCAATGAAATCTGTAAAGTCGTTAGTATTAGCAATTTGTGACAATCCAAACAATCAATAATTACCTAATCAACCAGAAATCCTTTTAATCTGAAAACAGAAAAATTGTATTTGAAATAAATAATATCCTCGTTCCTTCCCAACTTTTGATTATTATTTATTAATTTCATTATGAAATATCTAATCGATATTACTTCAGTTTTATATTTTTATCATAAAATAACCTAACGCCATTGGAATCAGCCGAACATGTTGATTTTGTCCTTCGCTTCGTTTCTGGACAGATTATAGGGACCTATATCCAAGTATTGCACTCTTCAGTATTTGGAAAAATCTTGCTACCAACACTAATGCATAATTCTACGAAATACAACTTAACAATAAGTCAGGTACACTGTGGGACGGTAGCATAAAATCGTCGAGCCAACTCAGTACGGGCGCGGGTAATACTCTAACTGACAAGTTGTAAGAGACGATAAGGCTCAATTGTATTTATTTAGTAGGCGCCAGGCCCTTTGAAGCCGCAAGATTATCTTTCCCTGGAGAAGGCCAAACTAGGAATTTAATTCCCACAACGAGTCAAAAGAAAAGAACCATAAATTACTCTAAACACGTAAAATGTTTGAATATTTCAATATAATTATTAATGCAAAAAAACATGTAATTAGGATTTGAAAAATCTGGAACACTGGAACTGTGGCAGGATCTATATCAAACAAAATACACCCACGTACCACAGAAAATTAAAAAACACCGAACGCGTGTGGTACGTGGGTGTATTTTGCTTGTTATGTAATTAGGGGTATTCGACTTATCAACAATCTTGACTAATTAAAATGCCTAAATGCTGCTTAACCTAACTGGAAGCTGTGTACTTAAACTAAGCCGATTACGTAGTGCCGGTTCAGTTGCAAGCACTTGCCACGCACTTTGTACTTACGACCTCGCAAAAAGATAGGTCTTAACAATTGAACTGAATAGCAGTAGGCCCTGTAGAGTAGTAGAGTAGAGTTAATTCCTACACAACCATATAAATTCGGCACAGTGAACAAAGACGGTTAGGGTAAGCAAGTTGATTACTTTAAAAACTCCAATAATCATTATAGGTAATCACGAATATCCCTTTACAGTAATTAACGTTTACTTGACGAACGCGAACGCCAACGCGAACGCGAACGTGAACGCGAAAGTGAACGTGAACGTGACAGTGAACTTGAACGTGAACACGAACGGCAACCCAAACGCAAACGCGAACGTGAACGTGAGCGTGACTATGACTGTTAGCGTGAGCGTGAACTTGAACGTGAGCGTGAGCGTCGTGAACGTGAGCGTAAATGTAAGTATAAATATATAAAGTACATGAATAATTTTGGTTCTCTATCATAACAGCGTTGAAGGTAAGCTTCAACAGCTCCCGAGTGATTCATATTGTTACTCACAAGCTATTTCTAAATTCTTGTTAACAACGAGACAACTGCAGCTCCACATACGGCTGCCATCTCTCAAGTCCTTTATTCTTCAGAAATACATACCGAATTGATCTTGGCTCTCGCGTTCGATTCGTGAAACTGGTACAGGATAATTAAATGAACCTTGTCCAACTTCTGCATATTTGGCATACTGAGTCGGTTGATAGTTTATATTGTTATTCGTGTTTGTTACTGCAGCTCTTGTCCATGTGACCTCTGTTCTAGAAATTATAGTTTTTTATAGGGCACAGAAATAATAATATAGGATACTTGCATGCTGTAACGTTTTAGGTAGATCCACCTACTTTATATCTGTTGAACATAGAAATATATAGCCAAACAAATAACTTTATCTTTATACTCATGCAAAATCAAATCAGAAGTGAAAAACAGTTAAAGAGGTAATACTATTCTTACATCTCACTAGAAGTTAAAATATATGGCACCATTTTAATATATAACAAATGTTTTAACATTTAATATCAATTCTACTTATATTATTGGAAACTTTACATATTGAATACGATACCCTGCACTTCACTAAAGGGTAAAGGTCTTCTTTTCCTAAATAATTTCCAATAATATTCGATTTTTAATGTGATTTAATATATTCAAAAATGAATATATTAACATTAACTGATATAACATTAGAAAAGAAGATTAAGAAAAATTAAACATTAATCTGGTTTAGTATCAAACGATAGAATATAGCTGTACGTATTAGTAAATTGATCAATATCTTACCTTTTGTTTAAATATTTATTAAAAAATTTCTAACAATCGCTTAGATAAATTATTTTCTTGTTTTAGGATTTTAACATTAATAAGATGTCTGTTCATAAGTTGTTTAGTTAAGGCATATGACTGAAACCTCCTTTTAGCATCACTTTTATGAGATGATAAATTCCCAGATGTTTGTCCTGTATAACACTTATCACAATTATTGCAGTATTAGACCGTTCTAATGTTCATTAGATTTAATTTTTATATATAAACAATAAACAATTTTAATTGTTTTAGCGGTAATTTTAATAGCTTCCATGTTTTTAAAAACATTAATAAGTTCAGGAGTTAATTAGGGATCAATAGAAATGAAAGGTAGGAAATGTTAGTAGTTAGACTAGTATTAAGTATATTAAAAGTAAAAGTAAATTAAAAAGTATTCTATTAAGAAATTTCAATGGATAAGAATTTTTATTTAATTTCGTTTAATAATTCAAAGCTTTTGTGTTTAAATTGAGGGTGGGACAAGTTCTCCTCTTTTTAATGTAAGATTTATGGTCATAAGATATGGATGATTTGAATAAAATCTGTTACCAAAAATAGGCTATCGGTACCGTTCTCTGCGTAGAGTGTTATTGAATCCTTATGAACTATCATATTTAGGAATGTGATATAAATATTGTTCAGGTATCATAATATCTCATAAAAGTGATGCGCCTTAGCTGAATTTGTTATAATCGAATATCATTGCATGAACCACAGTAATGCTAAAATCCTAACACAAGAAAAAGATTTCATCTAAGAAATTGTTTTTAGAAATGATATGTATTAATAATTGCAAAAACAGTTTAAACAAAAAATCAGCTATTGATTAACTTGGTTAATATCTACGCTTGAAACTAAACCAGATTAACGTTTAACTTTCCTTTATCGCATTTTTGTAGAGGTTGCAGAGAAGTCCCTATATAAATTTTATTACAATTACCACAAGGAATTTTGTAAATAGTGTTTGTTTTCTTATCATAAGGAGTCTTAGACTTTAATTTTGAGAATAAAGATGATCCTTTATTTTGGGATTCAAAAACTGGTAGTAAATTAAATTTTGATAATGATTTATAAATCAAAAATTTTTTGTTAGTAGAAGGAATTGAAACAAACTTATAATTTTGATTTAAATTATTTAAATTGGTGAACACCATTTTGAATGATTTTTAAAATTGCAGGTTTAGGATAATTATTTTTTGAAAATTCAATAAAATTTTACCAATATGTTCTATTCTATGTTTGTGATCTAAAATTGTCAACCATTTGTCAACAGTATTAATAATTACGTTTAATTTAGATTTTAACGGGTGATTTGAATGAAAATTAAGGTATCACACTAAACGGGCTCAATCTACATTTTTCCACATGGTGACCAAATTGTGGAATGTACTACCCAGGTCCTATTTACCTCCAAACTTTGACTTAAGTCAATTTAAGTTAGCCATTTATAAACATTTCTCGGCAGCCTAACAATATTCCTAAACCCTCCCAGTGTTCCTGAGCGCACGTTAAACAAATCTTAGCCTATTCGGGAACACTATAAGTAAAAAAAATGTCTCTATGAGTTGGTTTATGATACCAATCAATTTTTACTGAATTTTCATCGCTTATAGTAGTATCTAAAGAAATATTTTGTTATTTGTTTCAATTTCTACTGTGAAATTTAATTTTGGGTGAAAACTGTTAACAATGTTCAATGTTACTTCTACTTTTAGTTCTTCTGAAGTCATAACAATATCGTCTACATATCAAAAATAAAAAATTCCATCACTAAATTTGGAGACGTAGCTGATATGGGAGACCCCATAGCACATCCAAAAGTTTGTTTATAGTAATCTTTCTTAAATTTAAAGTACGTTGTGTTTAAACAGAAACTTACACCTTCAATAAACTGGTTTTTCTATAGACTTGTAAAATTCTTTATTTTTTTCCCATTTTTCTACACGTAGGTGACACGTTAAGTTCGTCAGTATTTTTTTCCCAGTAACAGAAGGTTAAGATAATTAATGTAACATAAGACCATCCGATACTTACAAATGTTAATGTTATCTGTGATGTGTTGCGCAAAAAAAGTTTCTTACACGAACAATTTTAAGTAGAGAAACAAAGCCAGTACATTGTAAGAAAATTTTCAAACGGAAAATAACGGAATATGAAAATGTAAATTTTCACTGTTATTATATATGTATTAAAATACTTATCTTTTTTTGGGTTATACAATCTATCTAAAGGTTTCGATAACACTTACAGTTATCTTCGTTAGTAGTAGCATTATCTAATAAAGTTGTCAAAGATGTGAAATTTGAAAAATTCAAACATAAACATAAGCCTGCTATTTATATAACAGTTTAGCAAACACATAAAGCCAACTACAGAATACAACAATTAAAAAGTTAAATATTGTTGAATTGTCTTGAAGATGACAAATCAGAACACTCTTTAACGGGCGAAGGCTAACAATGAAAAATGCCAACCAAAAAATAAATTTCACAAAATTTAATCAAAATATTATGTAAGTGTAAATTTGTGAAAAACTTCAATTTGAAATTGATAGAAGCATTATGCATAATGCAGAACGTTTTATGTAATTTTTAATTTTAATTTCAACTAATTACGTTGAATTATACTGCTGTGGTAGTTCCATATACAATTAGTAAAGCATTACTTCAAGGACAAAAAAAAACAAAAAACCTAGACATGCCAAAAGCTAAAGTTAAAATTAAAATCAAGACGTATTATCATGCCTTTTTTTTTTAATTATAAGATGCCCAAACCTATTTAAACGGAGATTTTCTTCTTTTTTGTTAACACTAAAGTTGCAGCGGCGGTCAATTTGACCGCGTGTCTTCTTTAAAATGTTGTTTCTCCGTTGTGCTTGGAGTTACGGTGTTGAAGTATTATGACTTTTTCTAGATTTTTATGTACTTTTAGAATATAAAAAAATATACTAAACCGTTTTGGAGTTCTTTTGTAGTATTTGTGTAACTGCCGGAAACGTAATTTTAACCGTTCATATATTCATAATCAGCTTCGAGGTTGTATAACAAAAATAATTCCAACGTTGAGATAAAACAATGTGTTTTACTATTATTGTGGTAATTTTAAGGAATTTACTGCAAGTCAGAACTTTATATATATATATATATATATATATATATATATATATATATATATATATATATATATATAATATATTCAGTAGATTTCAAATTAGTTGCAAGTGAACGTTCTTGTGAGATACTTTTGTACCTATTAAGGGATTAATTTCCTAGTGAAAAAATGTGGTCGTCTCGCGGTGTTAC
This sequence comes from Vesta saturnalis, assembly GCA_036346205.1. Taxonomy (NCBI): domain Eukaryota; kingdom Metazoa; phylum Arthropoda; class Insecta; order Coleoptera; family Lampyridae; genus Vesta; species Vesta saturnalis. The sequence goes on along the minus strand of JARFJB010002472.1, from coordinate 851,822 downwards.
ACAACAGGCTTTAGATTATCTTTCGGAGTTGGAATGAATGCAAATCCGAAAAAGCAAATAACTACTCCTAAAATTGTGAAAGTAATGTACTGAAATTCAAGCTAAACGACAACTAGGAGATGATACAAACTGGTCATTGTCTCTTCAAGAAGTTGACGCTTTTCTTGCAATATTGCTAGCTCGTGGTGCTTACGGCGCAAGAACATTACAGCTTGACAGTTTATGGTCTGTTACTTAGGGACCCGAATTTTTTCGTGAGACCATGTCACGCAATCGATTTTGTCAAATTATGAGATTTGTAAGATTTGATATTCGAGCAACACGAAAAGAACGTTTAGTTAGTGATAAGTTTGCTTTGGCGCCCGAAATATGGGATAAATTTATTAGTAAAAGTAGAGTTTGCTATGTTCCAGAAGCAAAATTTACAGTAGACGAACAACTGTTTCCTACTAAAGCTAGATGCAGATTTACGCAATATATGGCGAATAAGCCTGATAGATTTGGTGAAAAATTTTGGCTAGCTGTTGATACGAATTCTAAATATCTCCTGAATGGTTTTCCTTATTTAGGAAAAGATTATATGCGTCCTAACAACCATCTCCTTCCAAAATATGTTGTTTTAGAATTAATGGAACCTTTTCTAAATATGGGTAGAAATGTTACTACCCACAACTTCTTTACCAGTCAAAAGTTAGCAAAAATGCTGGCAAAAAAGAACACTACAATAGTAGGCACGATGAACCGAGCAAGAAGGGAATTACCAATTTGTATCAAGAATGAAAAGGTAGAGTTATATTCTACCACAGTAATGAAAAATGATAAAAGCACCTTGTGAATTTATCAGGGTAAAGTTAATAAAAATGTCATATTGCTAAGTACGCTACATCCAACTGTGGCTATAGATGATGGCAAAAAAAAAGTAACCTGAGACAGTGTTGTATTACAATGAAACAAAGTTTGGGGTAGATGTGTTGGACCAACTTATTAGAAAATATTCTACGAAAGCTGGTTCACGTAGATGGGCAGTCCATGGGTTTGACAATGTTTTAGATCTTGCCACGATCAACGCCTGGATCGTTTATAAGGAAGTCGTAGGCAATAAAATAAAAAGAAGAGGCATTATTTTCACTGTAGCTGAGGAACTAAGAAAAGAGTATTTCGATTCAAAACAAGATTCGGGTTCAAATACTAGTCCATCTGACGAAACCTAAAAACGTCATCAGTGCCAAATTAAAAAATGTGACGTTTGTTCAATGTGTAGCAAATATGTTTGTGGAAAATGTGGAAGTGTAACAAAGACCGTTATTTGTTACTATAGAGCGTAATACAGCATGTAAAAGTGTACCGTATTCTAAATGTATTATAATCAATTTTATTTTTATTTAATTAAAATGAATATTTAAGTAAAATGTGTTTTTTTGCGTTTCTTTCTCAATTAAGTGTAAAATATATAAAGAATACATCTCAAAATTACCTTTCTTGTGCAGAGGTCAAAATTACCGGACACGACAGTTTTAGGTACTTACGTACAATAGCCGGCGGTGCTAATGTTAAAATTATTAGGGTGTTTATATATCTCAATAGCTTCACGTTGTAACCGAACATAATAATGAGTTTGTCTTGACAATATTTCCATATTGTCATGATTTAAATTATTTGAAGCATGGTCAGCTACCGCAGACTTATCTACGTCTTGTATCAAAGCTACGTTTTGTAGCTCCAAGGTATACTTTTCCACATGAATAAGATCAATTATACACATGGGTACGATGTGGAACCCGGGGTCGGGTGTCATGATTTAAATTATTTGAAGCATGGTCGCTACCGCAAACTTATCTACGTCTTGTATCAAAGCTACGTTTTGTGGTTCCAAGGTATACTTTTCCACATGAATAAAATCAATTACACAACATGGGTACGATGTGGAACCCGGGGTCGGGCTCAACAAGATTTTTTTCTGGTTCAAGAGCGTACGGTTTACATATGCTACGGGCTCAGCAATAACCAATAAATAAATAGCTTGTTCTAACACAAAAAGTAAATGAATTTTTGCACAGTTGCCATAGAGACGCCGAAGACTACCGAAATTAGCCATTTTTCATACGAGATACTGTCACAATATAGCATGTTATTTAGTTTGTTGAAGAAAACTACACTTTGTTGGCAAATTTTGGCCTTGAATGAGACTCAACGCCATCAAACCTTACTAGTTTATTTTTTCCCATTTATACTATTCGTTGGACAGTATTTCCAAGGATATTTTCCCATTGATAAATAAAATTTTTCATCAGCGTCATCTCAAAGTGATGACCAACAACCTGAAACAAAAATAAAATTTCATTCTTTGAAGTCGTGTTCAATAGTAATCAACTAAAACGTATAGCACATCAGTGTACAAAATTTGGACAAATGTGGTGAAGATATCTTGTTGATCTGTTTGCTCATACAGCCACACGAATGTCGGTCGGACGTGAAATATCTAAATAATTGCCCTTTGGATACTAAATAATTAGCATAGTGGTTGAAGGGTTGACGGTTCAGGTTCCTATTGTTTAAACAGAAATGTAAAAAATTATGTTAAGGAAGCAGAGAAGAGTTCGCTTAAATAAAGAAATTTGTAAGAATGAAAAGATTAACATAGGAAAATGACAAAGTCTGTTGTCAAAATACATCTAGATAGAAGAATTAAGTTAATCAGTATCATGAATGATAAAGTTTATTTAATTTATCCACGTATGAACTATGACCAAAGACGCTCAAGGATTAATAAAAGTACGATAAAGTAGTAAAGTCGTTCGATATTTCATCACCTTATTAAACTTGGAAAATAATAGTTTGGGTGCCCCTTTCTCTAACAGAAAATCCTATCGTACCACGATCTGGTTTTGTAAACAGGATATGAAGACGTTAATGCAGTCAAATACCACTATCTAGTTACCCGTAATTCTTTTTATTTACCTTAGACAACTCAGAGAAAACAAAATGGACAAATTTTTGCATGATGTACGCCCTTGTGCTAAGCTCGTATAGGATCGAAACAGAAATCTGGCTGTCACGTTGCAGACCCTAGCAACGCGTGGAAATTGCACAGTGACGGACCGGAAATCGCTTAAAAGTGCTACAAATAAGGTGAAAATAAGAGTAACTGCAAGCACTTACATTAAATGATTGAATTTCATCTTTTTGTGAAGTATGTGTATTATTTAGTGTGACTTATGCGAGGCGAGAATAAAAGCGAGTAGTTTTGGTTACAGAGGTATAATATAAAATATAAGAACTTTCAAGGAGCACTAAAATACGCGTTACTATCTATCCGCGATGGAAAGCGCAGTGAGCTTCATATGAGTAAAAAACGAGTCAGTCGTTGATTGCTGAAAACAGACAAGGACTAACTGAAATAATAGAAAAAGCACTATATCTCAAGAAAATGATGGCAACTAGAGTCCTGTTGAGTTACGGAACAAAACTTTCATGCAATGCGCAATTCACTAGGCGTAGAGAATGAGATTTTTCCATTGTATGAAGAATACGTTTAAAACGCAATTGTGGGTCGATCAAATGGTTTATGTTTTTCTGTTGTGACTGACCAAACGTAGAACTTCTCCAGATATGGACAACCAGACAACCACCGGTATGGGTTCAATACCTTGACGATTTTTGAACTTGCCTGTGCCAAAGAAGTAGCAGCTGATCCACTGGGCTAGTGATGAGCGATGTTTTGCGAAATGTGCTTTGAACAAAGATATCTATAAATAGTAACGAATAACAGTGTAACTCCACGATATCGCTCATTACTGAACTTGCCACAACAATAATCGATCACCTAACTGATTTAAAGCTTGATTAGGTGGTCGGCACTCCTATAATGCATCTGCGATAATAAGTGAGTGATTATTGTGTTTATGACTTGCAAAACCTTCTCGTGCGGAGTGCTGCAAGTTCCTAATTACAGTGAGCCCTGTTTCGTCAAGTAGTAGGCTGCAGCAGCTAGATTTGTGGAAGTGTATTCAATCAGCTTGTCAACTTCTTCGGTCAATAAGAGATAGTAGGTTTGTCGTATCGTTCTGTTCTTTACGATGTGTATTTAATCACAAAACCGCAGACCATGATTTGAGTGGAGATTTCGGGCTCGCATAATTTGTAAAAGTTTCTACTCGTAAGCTGAGACGTGTATCTAAGTTCAATGAAATTTTTATTTGCACAAGATATATCTCAAGCATCGATTTATATTCAAGTATGGTAACATCGAGTCAAAAGCGCCAATCTAAAGTTAAGATGGCAGTATACTATCCATTTCTCTATGTCCTAACCTCCAAGTCCAAAACAAGTCCTTTGCCGACGCAAACCATTATTATGTCTACTCCTGTGGCTAATATAAGTTCCCCATCAACTATACCGCGGTGTTCTATCCCTCCGTTTAAAATTGTTGGTGATTCTTGGCCTAATTCACTCGGTAGTTGAGCTTATTTTTAGAAAAGCTATTGCTATGTCCTGTCAATTACCAGTGCAACATTTTTCAACAAACTATTTTAAATAGTGACAGAAACATCAATAAAGCTTATCAGTATATATATATATATATATATATATATATATATATATATATATATATATATATATATATATATATATATATATATAGAATTTAATCAAACCCACTGCATCACATTGAAGCCACGTTCTGCAAATTAAACTTTTAATAATTGTCAGTGTGTAACCATTTTTAAACAAAATTACTTACTCCATCAAGTACCACCGGAAATGGATCATTTTATTTAACCCAGGCATCTTACCAAACATCTGAATTGTATTAATTCTATGGCTATTAGGTAATAAGAAGGTATATTCGGCTTATATATGTTATCCGCAATTTCGAATTCGCCCGAAATAATTATCCACAACGCGTTCTGGGTAACCACACATACCCACAACGCATTTTCGGCATTTTATTTCGGGCAGTGGCCAAAACAAGCTGCCCACAATGCGCTGTGGGTAAAGTAATTTGCTGAGTAGCCGAAATCATCTGCAACTTCGGCAAGTGGGTAAAAATAGAACACCCACAACCCGTTGTGGGTGCTTTCATTTTGTGCAGTACGAGAATTCAATTTTCTCACGCTATCGGTTCCTGTCTCGACATGAACGCCCCTCTCTAGCGGCTTTGTCTCACTTCACTTCCACACTACTGCTTAGTCTATCAGTCAGTCACTAAGTAGCGTTTTAACTGCATTTACTTATTGAGATTTAATCAGTCTGATAATGAAAGAGTCGTTTGATGTAAAGTTCGTGTGTTACTTTGTATGAAGTGATAAAAGTGTATGTTGATCTATGTCAGTACTGTGCGCAAAAGAAGAAAACCAAAAGGAAGGGATTGGTTGTAAAATATCTAGTAATGTCAGAGCTGAATTATCGTTGCCAGGTAATTAACAACGGTTGCTTATTTAACATATTATCTTCTTTTTAATATTATTGTAACTACAGTTAGAGTATTGCAGTATGGTGCTTTTCCACTACGAGATTGAAAACAATAATAACACAGTATTAAAAACAATAGTTTATTAACTTAAAGAGCAACAATAATCAATTAACTATCTCACGAGTTGTTTGTTTTTATGAATTACGTCTTTGAAACTAATTTTCCATTCTATTTCAGGTTGATTTAATTAACGTGCCATATGAGCCAGATGGAGAATTCAGATTCATTCTAAATTACCAAGACCTTCTCACAAAATTGATAGTCTCTGGAAACAAAATCAGCCGAAGAAGTCGCTGATACGTTCATTAATAAATTATGCATGTTCGGAGCCCCTCCATTTCTCCATAGAGATAATGGGAGAGAATTTTGCAACAAGGTAAACCAATTTCTATCAGTATTTGCCATAAATTGGCAAATGATTGAATTACAATTTTTCATGACACTGGTAATACTGTAAGTTTTTGTTGCTGAGATGAATACTACATTTACTGTAATGTATTTAATTCTTTTGTTGTATTACTTTTCGTAAGTAATACAAAAATTGGCAGAGCGGTGGAGTGGTGTAAAACTTGTACACAGGAAGCCTCGCCATTGCCACAGCCAAGGATCGAAAGGGCCAACCAAGACGTGCGAGACACCTTGGTGGCATGGATGCCTGATAACAAGACATAAAATTGGGCTTGTGGCTTTAGATTCATACAGCACTCTAAAAACATTACTTTTCTCACAGGGACCAAAAGAATACCCACCAGGCATGTTTGGGGTAAAAGCAAGAAATGGTCTGTTTGGCTCTGCTTCACCTGAAAATATTCCCAGAAACTTAGTCAGCGTGGAGGAGCTGTAAGAGCAAATGCCGTTAATGAAGGGAAGTTTAGCTGATCGGGGCACAAAGGAAAATCAGGTGGAAGATGCGACAGAAGAGGAAACTATTGATCCAGAAGAAAATTTTGCTAGAACTAACGCAATTGCTGAAAACAGTGACGAGATCAAGACATGCAAAGTTTGTCACATGGAGTTCAGGACTGGATAACAGTACTTTGAATGCTTAGAATATTTTCACCCTGAATGCTCTTCTTTCCGTTCTTCTAAATTACCGTTGGGTTCACTTTGCGCAAAGAAATCAGCTATTGAAAATCAACGATATAACTGCAAAAATGAGTTTAAAACCAAGCAGAAACGACGGTACTACGCTCAAGAGGAACCTGCCACCCGTTAACGTTGGTGATAACGTGTTGCTAGCTACTCCAGAGGTTGACCGGGTACGTCTCGCCCTTCGTAACGTTTTGGAAACATAGGAACTTGACATGTACGTTCTAGGAACAAAACATGACAAAATTACTCAACTTTACACCAGAAACCAGTTTCAGGAGCTCCAAATAACTTTCTAAAGATTCAAGGTGTCTCTGATGATCCAGTAACTCTCGAAAGAAAACAGGGATTTGAATGTTGTGGATGCAAGAACTGTGCTACAAAATCTTGCTCCGGTAAGAAACATGACTTGAATTGCAATTCATAATGTCACAACAGTTCACCTTGTGCTAATTAGTAGCCCTCTTCGTTCATATAGGTATCAATATTTTGTACTAGACTAAGATAATATTTACTGAAGATTTTACCGTTACCAACTAAAAGATTGTCAATCAAATGCCATCTGTAAAAATAATGTTGCTATTTTCTTCGTTCATATAGGTATCAATATTTTGTACTAGACTAAGATAATATTTACTGAAGATTTTACCGTTACCAACTAAAAGATTGTCAATCAAATGCCATCTGTAAAAATAATGTTGCTATTTTCTTCGTTCATATAGGTATCAATATTTTGTACTAGACTAAGATAATATTTACTGAAGATTTTACCGTTACCAACTAAAAGATTGTCAATCAAATGCCATCTGTAAAAATAATGTTTCATTGTTACATGTACAATGGCTTTGTGAATTTGTCAAAATATGATTAAGCTCAATTTATTTAAATACATTATTCCAAAAAAAAAACTGAAAAAAAAAATAAAAACAAATATCAACAAAACATTAGCTATAGATATAATACTGAACAACCAGTATAGCCTTGTCACCCTGTGGGTAAATTTTAAGGGATCACCCGGTAGATAGTTGGTTTTATTCAATTTTTTTTTAAATTCGAGTTAAAGGAGTACATTTTTGGCGAGCTTTTATTTGATTACCTTTTTTTTGGTTTGGAGACATTTATGAATGAAAATTTTTATTTGTAAAATCACGTTTCATTCACAGGCGACACTTAGATTAGATTGTGTTAGAATAAACGTTCTCGTTATTTTTGATATTAGTGTATTTCTAAATAGGGATAGTTTTGTATAAATAAATGCTTTCGTACTTTGATTTGGTTAAATCACGTTGAGATTGCGTCATATAAAAATTTTATTAAAGAACGTATTCAGATATTACATTGTAAGGTACATCTTTTGCAAGAGCTTTCGTAAGCCGCCAGACCGGCACCGTTCCTATTCATAACAATTAGGTTGCAAAAACGAAATATTTGGCTTTAAGTACATAGCACTAAGGGTTATTTTGCATGAAAATTCCAATTCATTAAATATCGAATTACTTAATATACAGTTTCCAGAAAAAAGCAGTTGCTGATAAGGAAATCTTTTCGTTGATTTTCGAGTTAGACTTCGTGTTTGGGTAAATTAGTGTGGATGTGGTTAAAAAACCAATGTGGGGGATAATGAATAATTATGGTCAGTCTATGCCAGAATGCTGGGATAGTCTCACGTGTTGTTTGTTTGCGGCCAACTCGATATCCGCAAAAGGGGTAGTTAAGTAGAGGTTGAAGGGAGTTACGTATGCTGGGGTTGTATCGAACTACCGTTGGAGGATGCTCCGCTCTCGCTGATTCTGATAATGTATTGGTTCACCACATCCTTAAGTTTTGTTTGCGTTGTGTATCGTTTATCATGATGATATATTTTGGACATGGAAATACGTGGAATTCGTGTTTGGATTAGCCATGTTCTATGGACCTGCTGTTTCGCAATTTGGTTTTGTTGTGGATTAAAGTAACTACTTCCTGGAGTAAATGATAGCTTTTGTGTATATTACCGACGTACATAGTAGCGTAATCGTAGTTTTATGGAAGTTTTAAGTATTAGCGCAATTGCAATATCAATCAAATGTATGGATGGAAAGGAAGGTTCGCAATTTAAGCCATGCTGGAAGAACCTGGAGCCGTGCCAATGCCGATCACATTTCCGTCGCCGTTGAGGCCATCTCTAGGTACCAAAGATGTTTGTATAACAAATACAAGGTAAACGTTTTTGTCCATTTCGTTTTGCAGTGGATGACAAATTAATGTTAATAAATTCTGGTGTATTTTTTTGTGTGTTATATGTTAACGTTTGAATACGCTGACTTTTAATATTCAAGTTTGATTATGTTTCCTTTGGTATCGTTTAAATTTCAATATATGCGTATTCATTCGTTTTCTAATTCTTAATATCTAAATTTATCTGACACCAACTGGTTTCGCACCCTTTTAAGTAAACTAGATTTTATTTATTTAAAGATTTGATTTAAGTAACAATTGTGGACCTTTCGATCATGTTGTTGTTTTAATTAATATTCAATATATGTATTATTTTTAGGTTAGTGTACTTGTTGTGTAAACCCATTATTTGTTGTACAGCATTATATTGTAGCGTCACCCAGGTACCCTATCTTGAAAAGTGTAATTTGAACTTATTTGCAATAATGTAAATTCAAGAACAACCTGTCGCTTGACTTGACTGACAATAATGTTACTATTATTCAAATGAATTGCCTGCCTTGCTTTCCTGGCAATAATTAAAATATTAGAATTTATTTACAAGTCTGATATTTAATTACTCGCAAACCTCAAATCTGATCAAACGAAGTGGCCGTCTAGTGGTAGGTACGTTGTGTTATCTGAATGAGATAGGCTGGATGAGGTAAGTGTTGCATAATGAAGGGCAGGTAAAAAACATGAAACTACTCAAATTAAGACCAACGAGCTTTGTGCAGCGGTGGTTCAGCCCGTTAATATCCTATTGTGGGAAAGAACCACTAATAAAACCCACTTCATTCATAAATAATTAATTGCACAAGTACATTAATAAATAAAAATAACACAAAAAACGAAGAAAGAATTAAATATTTAACAAAACACCACTAATTCAGGTTAAACTGTGTACAAAATTATAACATTAAGAGAAAGTGAATAAGTTTGAGTGCGATAGTAAAATATAGCGCTCCTTTTTCAAATTGCACATTTATCTATACAACAAATAAAAACAATAAAAATAAAAATTCGAGGTGTTTAATGGTCTGGCCCGCGAGTGTGTACCTATTTGTCGATTGCCTTTTACAATTAATAAACAAAGCGGTATCATGTACCCGTTCACCAGCCACGTTTACAGAAGTATCCATATAAACAACAAACAGCAATGCTAATTCACACAAATACCAGAGTGAGGGAGTCCTGTACTGTCTTTTATTTTAGTAGCTTTCCGCTTACTAAGCCCACGTGCAAATGAGATAACTTCGCAAGGAAATGTTTGATTCTTTTAATACGTTACATAGGCTGGTATAATGAGTGGTTGCGGGCTTTCATTTATATAAAAACACCTACTTACACTAGAGTAAATATCCCTTTAATTTATCACAGACACAAATCGTTAACATACCCTGTTTAACTTCGAAAAGGTGACTCTTATTTATAGATTAATATTTGAAAAACACATTACAATTAACCCTCGAAAGAAAAGACAACTTTAGTGTTCACGAATTCAAAAGAAAATGTACACGCAAGAATTATTTTAAAGACAAACTGTTTACAATGTAGGTATTTAATTAACCCAAAATCGATCTGGCTCGATTGACACTCTAACTGTAACTAACTTTACCCCAATTTCAAACCTAACTATCTTTACATATGAAAACAAGAAACATTAATTTACGTTGTAACAGTTTCATAATATTATTGCAGGACATCTTAATTTTAAATATATGCATTCGTCCCTCACAAACCCTACATTTACGTCTTTGCTTTCGACGTACCAAACAAAGATATATTTTGATCGCGGTCTGTACCGACACAATTACTTACTAAACAAAACATTTTTACGCCAAGAATCGGGCATAAGAAAATCCAATAATTCGTTACGATCCTTCAGTAAAGCAGTTTTAAGCGTACCTACTACTCATACCCCAACAAGGATTTTTCAACGCTAGCCAAATATCAGTTACATACATTTTCACATTTGTTACATAAAAATATATAAATGAAATATATTGAAAACATTCGCAAATTACGATGTATTATCAAGATATTAAAAATGCTGTAGTTAGTATTTAGCCTACAACAGACTATCCAGGCGTCCGGGATGTGAGGTATATGCAACCTGGTGTCTAGGCCGTCAGATGCATGTCTCCTGATGTCCAGGCTGTCAGGTTCATACCACCTGGTGTTCAGGTTGTCAGGTACGTACCACCTGGTATCCAGGCTGTCAGGGTACATGGCGTCTGGTGTCCAGGTTGTCAGCTACATGCTGCCTTGCCGCAACGACAGACTTTGCTTCGGCTAATGTGCAAAATGTAAACACCCACAACGCGTTGTGGCCATATCTAATGCCAACAATATGTTGTGGATACTTAATCTTTGCCCACTTACCGAGGTTGCAGTAGATTTCGGCTATTGAGCAACGCGTTTTGGATATTTATGCCTACCCAGGACGTGTTGTAGGTAATTATTTCGGGCAAAGGGCGACTCCTGCTACTGTGAATAACCTTTTCTTCTGTGGAGTAATCCTTAAATGCGTGTTATTTCCTTTGATCGATATGTAAAAAAGCGGCACCTAATCGTGAAATTGTATTGTATGTCAAATGATTTTATGCTGATTCCGTTTGTAAATTAACTGCACTAGGGAATTTTTTTTATTGACAAATTTACAAACTCTGAATGACAAAATTTAAAATTACGTAGCGTTTATGTTTATGGGAATCTTTTGTTCTGTTTTAAACGGATAAAATAGAAGCCCAATTTATTACATTAATGTGGTGTGATTTGAAGCGGTTACGCTTAATTTCCGGTGAGTTTATAAACAGCTTAAAAACTCGGTAAACGTCAATACAATCTCCAGTAACATACGCAGTAATCAACAAGTTTACAAAAGTTGAAATGTAACTCTTAATATTTATCTATATTAAGCTACCCCGCACACATGCAGGTCAATAGAAGTTCTAGAATAATAGGAAAACTTTAACTAGAATATCTATCTGTTTGATGAATTGTATTCGTATTGATTGGAACTAGATGCTCGAGATACTCTTCAGATTAGTATCTAATATTCTTATAATTCCAAAATAATTAAATTAGAGTACGGAGAGCTCTGTCGTTAAATATTTGATTGAAGATAATGGGACGACCTAGAAAAAGGGTGAGTAATTTTAATTTATACACTTGGTATATTTTTGCATATCTATTTCAAGTTTGCGTGAGTTATAAAGGCATTACTTTAAACTATTCTCTTGTCACGGTTTTACGCTTTCCACTATAATTTTCATTGAAAATTATTAAGCAAATAAAACTTGAATAATATCTCTGCAAATAAATATTTATACAATTAATTGGGCTAATCCTATCTTTATTGTTTCAGCGTTTTAAAGATTGATTTTAAAATTACATGGTAGAAATAATTTCTGTAACATTTCCTTAAAATGCAAATAGTTTTCCTCATGGAAACATTTTATTAAATTATAAAACTTATCGTAAACTGTAGAAAAGCTCACAGTGTTCAGATTTTCAGTTAAATGTGATCGGATTCGTGGTTACATTTTTCCACTTCAGCCAGCTTTACCAAATCCGTCCTAAACGTATTATATCCTACAGTGAAACCATATTGAAAACAGGCTATTCAGTAAGTTTATTGTTAGGTTTTAAATGAATCGGATTATGTATTTCTTTAGATTTAATTTCACATAGGTTTTTTAACGATTTCGTTATACGCCAGTGCTAAAAACGATGTATAAAATGTGCGTCAGTTTGTGTTGGCATTTATTCAAATCAAATAAATACTAGTCGATCTAGATAAATCTCGTGTAATGAAATTCCATGCTTACGATTACAATATTATTAATGGATGGAAATTTATTCAAAATTATCCAAATTTTTTAATAATATATAGCAAGGCAACCAAACATTCAAATTAATTTTCACGTAAAACTTGTAATATCTAAAAAAAAGGATGCAATAAGGGTGTATCGTGGTTATTAATTCACCCCAATTATTATTTATACTTCTAATGTCCAAATGTTTGGAAAGCAGCCAAACTTGGTTGGTTTAAACGGGTTAAGATACCATTTGCTTATAATTCTTCTGCGTAGCAACTAACTTTTACTGCGTCATCCTCGGTCAATTGAAACGTATAGCGTACAATTAACGGCAAACTTAGTTGTACAATGAAATTACGCCTAAAAGGAAAAATTACCGTAAAAATTAAAGTGCCTAAAAAAGGTAAACATCTCAAACAATGTAAAATAGGTTCAAATAGATCTTACTGTAGAAACTATACAGCACTCTCCAACAAAATAATTAAGAGAGCAAAATGGATGCTCTTCTCGCTTTTAAACACCTACCAAAAATGATGCTAATGAAATCATTTCGCATGATCTGCCCGAACCGTAAGTGCAAACAGTACGAAAATAATTTTAATGCATACTTATCAGTCAGTAAGGTATGCAATTTACATGACACGAAAATGAGCGAAGTTGCCTGCATTACCCCTGCCCTGCCCCACCCCCCTAAAATTTGGACTCGTGGGCCACCAAAGCAGAGATTCCAAACACTAATATACGAAAAAATTTTATCAAAAACTGATGAAATGTAAAAATTTTTAATCTAAATGAAATGCAAGTAAGATAAAAAGCGTATTATTAAAATGCTAAATAAAAGGTTAAATATAGCGAATTCTTATTCTAAGTGTACGAAGAAGTACCGAAAATGCGGTGATGTTGGTCAGGAAAGACCCCTCGCAACACCATCAAACGTTAATGACGCGCTAGCGCCCGCGCACTCCACTAATTGAACTAAAGAGTCCTAAACTAAAGCAAAGTTATGCAAAACTTTATGCTGGTGGAGTTTTTGAAGCAAACCACCGCCAAAGGAGCAAAGTGAAAAAACCGGTAACAAAAATTGAAGCTAACTTAAGAAGAGAACAGAAACCAACCACGACTTGAAGGGTCAGCGGGGGCGAACCCGGAAAAAATTTCCCTGTGCTACTATAAAAATCACGGCAAAATGCCACTCCATGCAAGAGTCAAACTTCCTCCACCACAAACCATAAAAATCTCGAGAATCGAGGCCAAGAGAGAGTGGTTGCAATACCCTTCCCCGATGATCTCAACTCCAACCCCATAGGTACGTCAATACAAAACACCCACAATCACGTTCAGTTAAATAAGTCAAAATGGGTATATCCAGGTTTCCACTAGGTCACGGTGTATAAATGGATTAGATTGTGCACTCTATTCCGAATACATTCAAATCCCCACTCAAAAATACAGTCTCGTAATCAGGAAGTCGTGGTTCGGATGTGAACTAGGACGAGATTGATACGATGTGAACCGAATAACACAAAGCACCATCCAATCCTAGAACACTGGACATCAAAAGCTAGAATTTCGAAACAATTTTCGGTAACCAAAATAAATTAATTCGAATCAGAGACATACGTATTTAAGCATTTCTAGTATTCTTACCAACGGTTAAGAGTTTGAAAATTTTACGTCAAATACAATAAATGAAAATAACACACCAGAGAACTAATGTCCTTCAAAATCGGCAAAATCAATTGCACAAGATGATCTAAAAGTAAAGTAAAGTTCCTTTTCCAAACTTAATTTCAATTGACGCCGTCGCAAATTGTAAAATTTTGAATTTCGTCCGTAAGCTGTATGTAAATTTTGTTTTACATTCTTGAAAATGGGTAATAGTTCATTTAAATCTTGAACCAACTGTTCACGGCTGTTAGTTGAAAAATCTCCAGTAATCGGAACGGTTCGACTAAACTACAAAAAGGAAGGTGAAAATTTAGTAGATTCATGAACAGCGTTACCATTCTTTGTGATTATCTTTAATGTAAGATCTTATTGCAGTACCTACTACTTTATTAACTATATCAACAAAATTTACTTGGGAATGGTAACTCGCATTAAACCAAGTAGACTGAACTTTGTAAGAATCTAATACATTTTTTAATAATGCACTCTTAAATTGAGTGCCGTTGTCACCATACAATCGGGAAATAATTCAGAATTTTTTGAAACGTTAATTAATATTTTCTTATACCAATCGTCTAAATCTACAGCTGAAAGTTCTGAAGAGTTAACTTCTAAAGGTGCTCTAGGAAGTGCATCAGGAACCACATTTAATTTACCTCTCCTGTGAATGACCTCCAAATCGAGTTGTTGAAGTTTAACAATTCATAGGGCTAATCGACCTGAAGGATCTTTTAAATTATTGAGCCAAATAAGTGAATGATGGTCAGTGATAACTTTAATATGGGTGCCTTCAATATAAGGTCTAAATTTTTGAGTTACAAAAATAACAGCAAGTAATTCACGCCCAGTAATAGAATAATTTTGATCGGCTTTATTTAAAGTGCGACAACTGCAAGCAACAATCTTTTCATCGTCTCCCTCGCCTTGGGTTAAAACACAGCCAATACCACAATTGGAGGCATCGTATTGTAAATAAAATGTTTTTGAAAAATCTGGACTCGCTAAGATAGAAGCATCTACTAATAAAAATGTAATTTTTAAAAATGAATCTGGACTCGCTAAGATAGAAGCATCTACTAATAAAGATGTAATTTTTAAAAATGAATTATTAACTTCGTTATTCAATGAAACTTTGAGATTTCTTTTTTACTTTACGGAAATTGTTAATTGGAGCTAAAACTGTGAAAAAATCGTTAATAAATCTCCTGTACTACGAACACGTTCCGATAAATCGTTTAACTATAGAAGTTTTGGGTTGAGGTAATTGAGACCATTTTTATTAATAACAAAACCCAAATATGATTCGGTTTACAAAATTCACATATATTTAAATTAATATTTAATTTAGAATCGTTAAGACTTTTAAAATAGAAATATATTCTTTAAATGTAGTTGAAAATATAATGTCATCTAAATAGACAACACCCGATTCTGATGAATCAAAATCCAAAATGGAGTCCATAAATCTTTGTAATGTACTGGGTGCATTGGTAAGCCCCAATGATGTAACGGTATATACAAATAAACCTCTACATGGAACAGTAAAAGCAGTTTTCTCTACAACTTTAGGGGTCTGAAGGAATCAGCCAAAAAGCTTTCTTTATATCTATTTATTTAATTGATCCAAAATGTCGTTTAAAAACGGTAATGGGTAAGCATCCTTCCTAGTAACTGAATTTATTCTTTTTTGCATCAAAGCAGACTTTAAACTCATCTGACTTCTTTTGAACTAAAACCATTGGAGAATTTCAAGGGGAAGAACTGGGTTTAGTAATTCCTTGATCTAACATTTCGTCAATTTCTTTATTTGCATGTTCCAACATAGCGGGAGATAAAGGATAATATCTTTGTTTAATTGGTATAGCACCACCAGTATTAATCGTATGAAAAATCTTATTGGTTTTACCCAATTTTTAATTTGCTAAAGTTTTGAAAAGGTCCATAACTTGGTTCAATTCAGTAGTTTGATCAGTATTAAGGTCGTCGATACTTTTAATCATTGAAAAACTTGTTTCTGCAGAATTTGCAACAAAAGAGTTTTCAACAAAATCAGCTTTAATTTCAAACAATTGACAAAAGTCCATTCCTAAAGTAAGCGCAGTGGTAATAGTTTCAGAAACAATAAATGAAATTGTTTTTGTAATATTATTAATGGTCAAAGATAAGTCGATACTTCCCAAGATGGATTATAGAGAACCATAGGCAATAATTAATGATGAAAAGGGAGAATTTCCATTTAATTTTAAGTCATATTTATCAACTAAAAACGTTGCGGCCTTGCCTAGAATTGTAATCGTTGCTCCACTGTCCAATAAAGCGACAAAATCTTCGTTAAAAATTTTACATTAATAAAAGGTCTAATATCATTTCTTTTGTCAACACATTTTGAACAAAGTTTCGAAGTTCCATAAAATTTATTTACTGTAACCAACCATTCTTTCCAAACAGGTTTGTCAGTCTCTGTAAAATTGTTAGGAACATTTCGACTAACCGAACACTTCCCCATTAAAGTTTCTTGAAAATTTGCACTTAAGGCAATTAGTAAAAGTCACTTCGGAGAAGACATTTGTAACAAAAGGTAACATTATCATTATTGTCACAGGTGTGAGGTATTTCCTAATTGTATGCATTTGAAACAAGTTGTTGTTGTTTTAACTGTATTGTTTTTAGAATTTTTAAAAGTTGAATTTAAAATTTTCGGTTTAGTACCAGTAAAATTAATTTTAAGTTTAAGGCTTTGATTCGTTTACATGTTGTTTTTGAAATTCTGAATTTGAACTGTATTTAAGTTTAGAGTTTTGTAATTTAACCTATTGTAATTTTTACATAACTCAACAAGATGAAAAATGTCGGTAACATTAACAAGAGCCAATTATGTTGCATACCAAGGCTGTAAATTTTTCATGAGTGCAACCTCAGTAGGAGGAACGTCTAATTGAGAAAATAAATTAATCATTTCAGAAATAAAAATGGTTGGAATTTCATCAAAAGTCTGTTTCCTGTTTTTAGTTTCATTTAGCCAAGCTTCTTCATGTCCTTCCGGTAAAAAGTCGCTTTTCGATTTAATTATAAGCTCCTCCCACGAATCTATTTGAGACCTAATGGCTCGAAACCACCTCAAACCCCTTCCTGAAAATAGATCAATTCCGGACTTTGAAATATTACGAGCAAGTATCAATTCTTCACAACTTTGAATAAATGAGAAAACTTCTTTTTCACTACCGTCAAATTTTAGATTTAATTTATAAACAGGAACAGAACTTCTGGAAATATTTACGTTCTGTATCAAATTAGAGAAATCTTCGGTTGAAATATTTACTACTGAAGTATTAATAGGTTCATTATTTACCATCGAAATGTTGGAATGATCAAGATTTGGTAAGTCATTACTCAATTCTAGATTTTCATTAATTGATTCAATTAAATCAATATTATCATTACATAGTGAAAGTAATTGATCATGTAAAAGCACATGTTAAAGACTGTATAATTTAAACGTTTCAAAATGTGTAAAAGACGAATATGAATCTTGAGATATTCGCTCTTTGTTGAATTAATTTTGTATAAATTTATTAAAGATTGAATGTCAACAAGTTTGTCTTTTAAACAAACCAATTCTTCCATTTGATTAATTTCAATTTTCGTATATGAATCACTTAATTTTGGGCCAACTTTCTCTAAATTCAGCTTAAGTCGTAACAGTTTGCGTTTCTCATCAACTGACATCTTTTGAGCCCCGAGAACATGACGGTATCTTAATTCTATCAATAACTCATCACTTCTTAAGGCATCCGCTACATAAACCGACATGGTAATAAAACGACAAACAAATAGACATAAAATACAATAAGGTAACAATAATCATAAATATAAAATATTGCAATACCTTTATGTGATAATTATCAATATTCGGAATACGTAAATGAAGATATCTAACACATATTCAAAATTAACATACCCAAAGATAATTGCAACTATCGAGAAGCAACAAATTCAATAGATTGTGAATCAAAGTCCCACGATCGATCGCCAGTGTAATATTTTAAAAAAAGGATGAAATAAGGGTGTGTTGTGGTTATTAATTCACCCCAATTATTATTTATACTTCTGATGTCAACTAGAAGATTTTGAACCTTTTAGTCAGTCGGAGACTAAATGGGCCTGGTTCTTAAAATATTGATTTGCTTTAATTTAAAACTAATTGAAGACCTTGCTGCAATAAAGAGGCAGCTCCAATTTCCAGCGAAAATGAGTTAGATACGTGGTTTGATAGGCTAAAAAGGGCTTCATCTATTGATGCAAGAACGAGGTAACAGCCACAATAAATAACTGTGTGGCTATAGGAATTGCAGTTACCACCCATTACTATTTGGTGCAAAACAGAGGCAGCTCCTGGAGTTGCCTCGTTCTTGCACCAAATAAAAATATTTTGTTAGCGTCACTGTTGCTATTATTCACCCGGTGGCTTCTCCGTTTCATGCATCAGACGCGTTGGTGAAGTGTAGTGGGTTCGGCTTGTATGATTTTGTAAAAATGAATTCAGAAAGTGATGAAAATAGTGTTTCTTCTTCGGACAATTATGTACCTAGCACTAGTAGTCATAGCAATAGCAACGAAGGCGACTCGGAAAGTGTTAGAAATACAGGAGAAGGAGAAACTAAAAGTAAGGTTAAGAAAAGGAAATCTGTAAATTCAAACATGTGGAAACGAAATGTAAGCAAGCAGATGAGAAAAGAAGGCAAAGAATATACCAATTCCAGAGGAGCGTTGATAAAAAAGAAGGAAATTGGCAATGACTGCAACTGCAGATGGAAGTGTTTTGAAAAGGTTCCAGTCATTCAACGCACGAGAATTTTTAATAGTTTCTACCAAATAGGATCCAAGATAGGGCAAGATGAGTACTTGTGTGGTTTAATAATATGTGTTGACATAAAACGCAAATGTGTAAAATCTGGTAGTGGACGTCCTCGTACAATGTCTAACAAGTATAAGGTTGGTTTCGTCTTTTTAACACAAAGGTAAGGTTTCTTCATGTTTTTTGTTAATATTTGCAGGTCCGACTTGGTACTACCAATATTGACGTATGAAAAATAGCTTTTTGTGCTATTCATGCAGTCTCTAGAAAAAGAGTTGAAATATTAACATCTCATATAGGCAAAAAAACAAATCGTCTGCACCAGTGGATATGAGAGGAAGACACACTAATCGTCCTAATGCCGTTCCTGATGCAATAATAAAGCAAATAAATTGCCACATTCAAAGATTTCCACGAAGGTCCTCCCATTACAGTAGGACGAAGAATCTTAAACGCTACTATCTGTGTCCTGAATTAAACATAAAAAAGACCTATGAGCTTTATCTGGAGGCTTACCATCCAGAAGTATACAAATGTTTGCAGGATAAAAAGGAAAACGGCCCCAAGCATGTTGTAACACATGATTTTTTCTTCAGGTATTTTAAAGTGAACTACAGCAACTATTCATTCGGTCATCCGCGTAGTGACACCTGTCTCATTTGCCATTTTCAGGTTTAAACTTGAAAATGGCAAATGAGACATTGCCGAAACGTCGTTTTTGTACTGGCAGGAGTCAGAAACATCACCAGCAGACGCGAGACAATGCCCGGATAAACAACAGTGTTTCATACTACACTCGCGGAAACCTAAAATCAACCATATATATATATATATATATATATATATATATATATATATATATATATATATATATATATATATATATATATATATGTGTGTGTCTAGTCAAGTGTAGTCCGTTATGTAGTGTGTACTTGAAGTAATAGTGTTAATTCTATTTATACATGTAATTTTACTGCAATGTTCTACACCAGTTGGTATTGAATAAACTTACTTACTTACTTACATGATGTTGTTTACTACATTTGATACGAAATTGTGAAATTTTCAAAGTTAAATGTACCATTGACCATTGACTGCTAAAATTTGCTCATTTACAAAGAAAAATTCCTAATTTTCTTGTACGGATTTCGTAATCATTAGTTCAAGTTACATCTGCAACTATTTTAATCTTTTTTTCTGTTTGTAATTTTAGGCAGTTGTGCACCGCACAGCGTCTACAACGTTTTAGTTATCAAATAGTACCATTACTTATGCTTTTTCCTTTTGTTCCGTAATTAATAAAACATTAGTTGTTGGAAACGCACCTTTATTAATTTTAAGGTTACTGATACTTAATTATATTTATGAAAGTTAATTAATTCAAATTTTTTAAACAATGTTGAGAGCTACTTAAATAATTCATTGGTGTTTGCGGCACATGTGCAATTCAGTACTAAATTAATGAAATGGTGCATGTTAATATTAATAGTGGTTTATTATAAATTATAAAACAGTAGTATTAGTGGATTTTTTAAAAATGTTACGCGTATGTATATTGCAAATAACAATCCCTTTATCCAATTAAGTTATAACAAGTATTTAATGATAACTTTCATATTTGTAACTTAAAAACCTCTATTTAATTTAATTTTAATTAAATATGACACCATGGAGGTCTTTTCTGTTGAAGCTTCTCTGATTAATGCGTTCATTTTGTTTTATCAAAAAATGCATAATTTTTTGATTTCACAGAATTCAGTGCGTATACAAAAATTGTAGGTAATTTTCCCCCTCCATTAGATGGGTGAATTAAGTTTATTTAATAATTCAACGTTTGTATGTATAATTGTGTAACACAGTAATATTATCCCGATTTGGTTTTCTCCGAGTTGACAAAAAGATAATATACCGTACCACCCAACACGATTCAAATTTCCAAAAATCCACATTGACATCACGAATGATCATTATATCGTATGAAAATGAAATTTTTCATAATAATAATAATTTTATTCGCCAAACAGCCTAAAGTCCAAAATACTGTCGTGCAGTTTTTTAGCATTTAATTAAAATTACAGGAAACGTAGATTTATTGTTCGAATTGTAATGTAAAATTTAAATGGCACTTTTCCTACGTTTGATAACCCAGGTTCTTTTATAATACGTTTAACTGTAGAATAGGCGGGCCCTGAGACAATCCCGTTCAGTGAGTGCGAGTGAGATGGAAAATGGTTGGTACTGTGATGAGTGGAAGTTGACATGGAGTTGATGACATCATAGGCCACGCCCACTTCCATCTGATTGGCGATATGCGCGCATACAGCCTCAGGGCGAACAATCTGACAGACCAAGCCCCCTGATTTCTGACTGGTGGCGACTATCTTGTTGTCCACTTTGCGGGCACGGTTTGTCGGCCATTTCTGTTTTGGTGGCCATTTTTTTAACTGTTATGGCGGGAAATTTGGAATAGTATACTAATAAGGGGGCCTTCTGACTATCTGATAAGACAACCATAGGCACCTGGAACTTGTTCTCCTCGCCTCTTGTCGGGGTCCATAGACTCCTTCGAGACTCCGTACCCTGATCAATCAATCAGGTCAATCAAACAAATCAACCTACCAAATCAATCAATCAGACCAAATACATAAACAGACTTTTACTTACAACCCAATTTATAACACAAAGTAATATAGAAATAAAATCAAGATGTTGAACTAAAATCGACTACTTGCAAAACCTCTAGGCTATTACCAATAATAAAAAGATAAAGAACCTTTAATAATTTCTTATAAGTAATACTATTTTTCAAATCAATTAAGCAAATCAATCTCAATCATTCAATTAATCAGATCAATTTCAATCAGAACAAGTTTTTTTGAAATATCTAGTAAGCCATGAACTTTTTCCAACAATTGAAAGTGTCGTGAATTTAGGTTCAGAAAACTCAAACTTTTCCCCATTTAACCCAATCTCTATCTCTTGTAGTTTCCGAGATGCAAATGCTTAAAATGAAAAAAAAACTCACCCTGTATATATATATATATATATATATATATATAATGGCAGCTATTTTGAAAAATAATTTTAAATGGGATCGATCATATGGCAACTAATACCTCGTTTCAAGTCCTTTTTAACGACATCAACAACATTAAAATATTACTACTGATTTACGAGCTTCAACCCAAAAACCTCAAAACATTAATTGGCGTTTTTGGATTGAAACTCATGGATGAGTGGTAATATTTTCATGTTGTTGATGTCGTTGAAAATCGCTTGGAATGAGCTGGTATTACTTATCATATGATCCCATTTAGAATTATTTTACAACATGGCGGCTGTCCGCTATTTTTATGGATTACGTCATTGAATGCCATCAAAGATGTTGTGTATGTGTCGTAGTTGGGTTTACCAAAATTTTATTAATTCCAGTTTTGTGGTTCTGTGTTATTTAAAGTCGCCCCACGTCACAAATGCACTATTTTCTATTAATAATTTAATTTAAGAAAATTGAGGAACATAATTACTAGTTTTTGGAATGAGTTATTGTTACAAATGGTACTAGTATCATTTGGTACCATGGATTTGCCCATACAATATAGAGAATTGCTGTTGCAAAAAAAGTACAAGATTTTATAATTTCCTGTAATTTTTAAGTGTTAAATAAATTTTGTTTAATTGGGCAAAATTAATTTATGCTCTAATAATCCTAAAACCCAAAATCTATTGGGTTTTCTTAATCATACTACATTTTGTTGAGAAAAATTATATACTCATAGCTAAAGTTACAAGCAAAAATCATTTTTATGGTAAACATGTTCAAAACTACCTCGCAGTTCAATGAAACCCTGCTTTACGGTACGAATATATGCCAAATTAGGATCCTAAGCAAATTTGAATCTTATCCCTTTGACACCAGCGTATTCTTCACATACTCATTCTATTTATTGCACTTTCTCGCCTGCATTGTGTGCTTTCAGTCAAATCAGATAATCGATATGTTCTTATTCTGTCCCGACAAAGAATCGGGCGATACAACCAAGTTTGTCTTGTATTTGTGCGACGCCTTCCTTTCAGTGTTTTTACTAGACATGGTTTAGTCAAGGTTTAAGCGTTTCTTAAAATCCTTTAGGTCTTCGAACATTGTACTGCTTTTAGAGCAGTTTTATAGGAATATACACTTACTAAAGCAGCAGAACTTATTTGTTTTATTCCTAAAGGGACTCCGAGCTTACTGCTTTACCTGCCTGAGTACTCTTATTTTCGTAGCTGACATTTCCATTGAAGAAGGATTGGTATTTTTTGCCCACCTCGCTTGTTGAGCGTGTTAGTGGGTGCATATTCAGGCGCTAGTTTTGAGACAGACGTTATTCGTAACCGTCCACTCTGGATCAGACGCTTCTGTTTTATTTTGATAGGTTTTTCAAATGTAAAACGTAAACAGTATTTTAGTTTGTAATTGTGTTCATGTGTTCTTTAAGAAGGCGAAACTTAAAAAAAAGAGGGCGTCATAATTAACTATTAAGCATCATATATGTAATGGTTACCTTTTCAACATATCATCACATTATATAAAATTAATATCAGACACATCGACGTAATTGGTTAAATGGTACGTACATCTGTCCCCCAATGAAAGTATGTATTTTTTTAAGTAGGTATTCCCCTAAGGAGAGGTTATAATTTATAGATATGGTACGTCAGACAAAAGAATTCTATCGTAGCTTTTGGATTTAATACAGTAATCACATGTTTGATGGTAAGCAGTCTTCAAAGGCCCAAAGAACCAACACATCTAGGGACTGTAGCTTATGAGGTTTTTGTATGCATTTAGATTAGAGTGAGTACTGTGGTTTTCTAAAACTAATAGTACTGGATCTGTAATAGAAGTTTTCATGCAATAAGCAAAGTGTTTGAGCCACTCCAGGAATAGCTCAGTTATCCAACCGCTTGGAGAACATCTGTAAAGTGAACCTGTGAGTCCGTTTCTACCCAAGCTTTTTTTTATCCTTATTCGTCTAAATGTAAGCATAGGGGGCACATACTGTCCCACAGCACTTACGCAATAAACTATGGTGGTCGTCTGACATCATTCGCCACTTATGATGATCCCAACTTTGTCCTTTCAATGCGAGAACACCAGATGGCCGATGTACACAACTTATTCCCGTTTCATCCACGTTAAATACACGATGAGCATTAAACTCCTGTTCCTCCACCAGTGTCTCCAAACTTCTGTACAATAAATCAACTTCTTCACAATTGAAAGCAAGTACACTAATTGCGTCTGGTCTTCTCAGCGACAATCTAGGATTACGTTTCATGAAATCATGAAGCAGGACTTTGCCACACATTTTTTCCTTTATTAGCATTATTGTTTATGCCATTTACAAATGCATAATCATACGCTAACTTTCCAACAGTTTTTGGAGTTAAACCATAGAATAACTTAGATAATTGCAATACATGATTTGTAAGTTCTGCTTATAAATCACGAGTGAAAACAGCTTTTCTACCCAGCTTTAGTTTCTTATTGGGAAATAATATTCTCAATCGATACTAAAGGGTGCCACAAGGAATCTCGAAATGCTTCGTTACATTTCTAATGCTGAATTCCTTTATTTGCACTGCCTTGACACCGCGTTGCATCGATTCCTCTGTCCAAGATGAGCGAGTTGTGTTTCTTCCATATATCTTTTCGGCATCTAGAATTTTGAAAACAACAATCAATGTTGATTCGGGTGAAATCGCTCAGTCATGGGTAATATCGATCACCTTGGTCGGTATTACCCGCTACACTTTCTATATATCAGGTCTATTAGGGCGACGTAACCTACTACTTATCAAGCAATCTAGCCACATCAAAAATGCGTCAGTTACAACCCCTCAAGAACGCCAATACAAATTCAGTAAAATAACCATCACTGATGATCACTTACCTTAATGAAGAAACACATTATACCAAAATTTATTCAAACTACCAAAACTCCGTATTAATTTCACACGCACGCACGCACGCACACACGCGCCCACACCCACACCAACACGCACGCACGCACGCACTCGCGCACGCACGCACGAACGCACGCACGCACGGTCGACCACTATTGTTTAAGGGCCTTATTACGAAATGGCAGATTTTAAGTATGAGCAGTGATTTTTATATTATTGCTTTGGTCGATATTAGCCTCTGGTCGATATTCCACCTTATTCCCCTAAACTTAAAAAAATGCGAGATTAATTTTCCAGACAAAAATGTTTTGCTGAAAATGTAGACAAGTTTGTATATTTCAGGTAACTGTTGTATGAATAGAATTCTAAGTTTTAAAAATAAACTCTCTTTATTATAGAAAATATTGATACTAAAAAATAAAAAAAGTCAGCGTCAGCGCAAATATAAAAATTGGTGAAATAGTCTAGACAATAGTGTAAAAAAAATAGATATGAAACAAAATGAACTATAATAGAAAATTGCAGAAGTTTCAAAATTTTTCAAATTCAATTAACCTAGAAAACTTGGTTTTTACTGTGATGAAACATTAACATGAGCGTAAAAATTTCAGTATAAAACGAGATTGCAAATCATTTTTAAAGATCTGAATGTTTAAATAACAGCGACATAATAGTTGTATGTCAAATAACGTACCGTTTTTCACAAAAACGAATTTAGCAAAAGTTTTAGTTATTTATAAACCATTGTATATTAATTGTGCTCAGCTGCTACAACATTAATAAGTTTACAATCCTTACGTGGTTTAGATATAATAACATCGGAAATTACAAAGGAAAAAAAGTGTTTGTTAATGTGAAGGTTCAGGCAATTGCATTATCTAGGTAGCGTGTCGGATTGCTTCTGTGTCTAAGATAAAACGTCAGTGGCGTTCGTGGTTTTCAATCTTGACAGCTGGAATGGGATTTAGATGTTCGTTTCATCAGGTTAACGTATTTCAGCCACTATAGGAAATTAGTTAAATTACGAAAAAGAAATTCTGACATATTTTAAGAATTAATAAAGAATTATTGTTTTACTCTGTCTCGCCGATTAATTTGTGTCATAAATTAGATAGGGAAAGTAAATAATACACTCAATTACAGCCTTTCATAAAGGACCTAGAGTACAGTACAAGATGAAAGATGCGAAGTAATTAAATTTTATGTACATGAATGATACAATATAATTGCAAGGGCATTATTGTGTGCACTTAAGAGTAAAACAAAAATGAGGATTATTTATTTTAGCAAAAGCAGCAATTTGTAATGCGCCTATGAAAACAAGAACGCAGCTGGAAGGAAACTAGAGAAGCGAATTCTGTTTATGCTGCTGCTGCGGTTAATTCCAGGATCGATTTCATTCCGCAACCAGATTAGGCCAGCATGAAGCCGCATCAGTCGTAACCCCAAAGATGGAACTTACTTTTACATCATCATGAATAGGATGAATCTTGTAAGAGATGAATATATTACATTTACAAGGTATCGATTTCTAGCAACGTTTAGTGTCACGGACAGTTATAAATGTTTACACTTTTTTGTTCCGCTAAATGGTTATCAATAATAATTTTGCTCTTACAGTGATTAATGTTTATTAATTAATTATTTGATTTATTGATTTATCAATTTAACAAATATACGTTTCTTAAATACATCATTTTCAAGTCGCTTTAAATATTTAATGGCATTTTTAATATTTTAAATTTAATATTGAAAATAATTTCGTATCTGAATAAACACAACCTCGGTGCTATTCAAGATGTTACGAAAGAGAAACAAATATAGCTGAATTTAGAAGATAATCCAATATGTGAATTTTTCGCTCTATGCTTCCCATTTGTTTCCGGAACCGGTTCCAATTTCTGCTTGAGTTTGTGCAACTGCAGAATAATATTTGTATGTTTGGATTTGACATACTGAAATGATTTTTTCCAATCTTTCGCCGTGCAAATATTTATTCTGCTTGTCGATGTTAAAGCTGTGATTGTCACATTGTTGTTTTAGAATATTAAATAAAATGTGCAATTTGTCTGAATCAAATGCAGTGGAACATATCCCAGATTAAAAAAAAAAAACTGCAACGTTTGCAAAGTTTTCCTTTTGGTAGAAACGTTGTCATCGTTTTATTATTGACGTTACATTTAAATTTACTAATGCTAGGGTTTCGGAATTATATCTAATTTATCTTTTCTAAAAAGCTTGTGACAAATTTTCTGTAAAGAATTATCTCATAATTTCCATTGTACAATGATAAATGAAATAATTATCCAGAAAATTAAATAGTATTAGGAGTCCCTTTTCGAATAAGTGGGGCTAGTTTGAATCATAATACCTGCCGAGAGTGAACTTGGTTTTAATCGCAGGGGAGTAAATAAAACACCGCAAAGCCCCAATTCAGCAATTTGCCTTAAATGATAAATCACTTGGCCGCATGTTGTTCGAAACTGCGTGTGCTGTTGCAGCCAACATTTTATATTTTCAAAATGATATATCTTGTAATTGCGGAGTTTATTTCTTATGCCTCGCTTTCGCTTTCCATAATATTTATCTAGATTGGCACTTATGAAAATGTCTACTTACACATGACTTGTAGATTACCATCATTAACTGATATTCAACCAGATAATTACCGTATAATCATTGTCAAAGTTTCTAGAGGGAACAATTTAACTAACTTTGTTTGATCTTAAGATAGTTTAATTGTGATTATTCAAACTTTGCTAAATTTAATGACGAAATGGGCAGAATTAGCGAGATTACCGTTTATGGATTCGCAAGATTTACCTTATACGAACAATCCAAATTTATATAATTGATTACCAAACTGTGTAAACACAAATTAAAATTCATATATTCTAATTTTATCATTGTCGAATATACATTTGTTAAAAATTTGCAACATGCGGTGTTCTACCAATTGTAAAAATAACAGCAGATGCTGTTTCTCACAGTTTCTTTATAAAGTTTTGCTTACTATCTTAGTGCTTCTGACGAATCCTTCACAACAAGGAAAATTTACATTCCATCTCTAACTTTTTGTTTTTCTTGCGGAAGAAAGACAATCTAAAGCTTTCATAAATCAATAACGTGGCTGTGAAATAGATTTTAAGAGTTTTAATTAAATTTAATTTGCACAATTTATTAAGTAAATAAAAGGTAATTATTTCTAACTCCTCGTATCAATAAAATTTAGGTAATTAGTTTCAGATTGTAGAAAAGCTCTTGCGTGCTGCTTAGCAGTTATAAATGTTTCTGTCTACAACTTCAGTTTTGGCACTTGAATAATAGCTTTTGTTCTTATTCCCAAAAGAAAACCCGATGACATGATAATTCTATAAGTTGCTACGGTCATGCTTTTGCTTTTTACCTGAACCCATTCTTCCTTGCAATTAAACCCATAAAAATTTCCTTTTATACAAATGAATTTAAACGATGACCCATAAAAAAAAGAAGCAAAAAATAAAGATTGATCAATCAAGTTAAACATCTTTATAACAATGGTAACAGTAATTAAGTTAATGATGTTGTGTGTTTTAGCAATTGGGGACTCGTTAACCAAAATTACACGTTAAATTAAGAGAATTGTTAAAACCATCCCGATATTGTTTTACTTTTTTATATTGAATTAGGAAAAAATAAATTATGATAGGTAACCTAATTGTCATCACTGAAACTGAAAGCAAATGAAATTGTGCAGCTTCGTTAGCCTTTAATCTAGTCAGCAAATTTGCTCCCTAAGTTTTTAATGGACTTTACGAAATCACGTAGGTTGAGCATGTGCTGTAAATGTAAGGGTTAATGTTCACACTCAACAAAAGACCGTTGTTGCATGAAACTCGATAGACAATTTATATGTTATTAAGGTTTTTATGTTTTCTAACTAATTAACCTCTTTTTTTTTGTTGCAGGTAAGGAAAAATATGCGCTTGATTCAACTATTAAGATGTGAGTATGTATTAATAAACCTTTTTTGTATGCGTTAGGAGCATTTCAATTAAATGCAATTGGATTCGTATAAAGGTCGGAAATTCATTATGTACTTTTCTTCTATCCTTACACTTAAATGTATACTGCCGTATAGTACTATCTGTAAACCAAAGTGTGATAAAAATAGAAAATAGGGAAATACAGATTTGAAATTTTTATTTCAACTAATGAACGGTCAAAAGTAAGATCTAGAGGGAATAATTTGGAATAGAATTTTTAAGGTTAGAACTGTGTTTGGAGTCTTTCCTTTGGTTTTTCGACGGTATATCGAAGCGAAAAAATCATTCTATTTAAAATTAAAGCGGACGAAAGATAAAATCTCAAAAAAAAATTTTTAGACGCTTTTTAACTAACAAATATCTCCTTCTGTCGCCTTATTCAAACTGTAGATAATAACCTTTAACATGAGCTGTCAACTTATACAAGGTTGCTCATTAGTGCGTCAAAGTACGACATCTCAGTTTTAGAAGGGCTTGTTTCCTATCAAAGTTTTTAGTGTTTAAGAGGTGCGTATTTTAAAATTATTTTCAAATATACAGGGTGCGTCATAAAACTATGGTAGTAACAAACTATGCTTTTTAAATTAGAACCCCCCAATTTTTTTTGCCATATTCGCATTTATCGTCAAATTTTAGTGTTAATTTATGTAAGTTGTTGCATCTTAAAAATTTACAGTTTTCGAATAATTTTGACAGCACAAAAATCCACAAAAATCACAAAAATCGGTGCCTTAGCCGCAACTGCCCTATATTGAAATTGGGCACAAAAATATAACTGTCACCTAAAAAATACACATCAATATTTTCGTTACTTTTAAACTTCGAAAAACGACATATATAAAAAAAATAGGTGCGTCATATGACGTCGTCTCACATTAAAAATAAGCATGTGTCCAGAATATCATTGACGTGATATGCCGCATCTTCTTGTTTTTAAATAAAACAACAATTCTACGGCTGCTGTTTTTATTTATTAACGCAAAATCAATATAAAAAAAACTACTCATTTATGCGATATCTCAAAACATTTACCAACACACAGTGATGGACTACCAATGGTGGAATTTCGTGGAGTTGGGATAGCTTCTAAAAAATGATTTTCTGTCATCTCGTCTGGAAGCTTTCACTTTGGTTTTTACTGGCACCGTCCCTACAAATTCCCGTCCATCTTTCTTGTCCACTATTCCTAACAATTCTCTTCTCACTTCTTCCCGAAATGATACAAACCTTCGTTTTTGTCTCCAACTTATATTTATATATGTAAAACCCATTCCACATAGCAATGTCAAGAAGATGAAATATTACTTTTATGTAACATCGGACAGTTTTCTTAGGACAGAAATAGTAACTTATCGATTGGTCTGATTTATCAATTCCAGACGTGCTCATAATATTTGACTATTTCTAGTGGTTTTAAAGACGTCTTTCCATATTTGTTTTCTGCTTCCACCATCTGTGAAATATACGCAGTTGAAATGGTTAGCACCTCACGTTTATCACTCCACTTTGAAATATAAATATCATTAGATCGGCGCGAAACATGTTCACCACGTTTCAACTTAGCTGCTGTTACCTCTTTCGGATTCTCAGATCTATTGCTCCTTAGAGTTCCCGTCGAAAGTGTTTTGTTAGCCCATAGTTTATTACATAAGTTGATACTATTGTAAAAATTATCCATTGTCAGGGTATTTTGAACACCCTGTATACGTATTGGGTAATTTTTGTTGTAATTTTTATTCACTTAGTTAGATTCCGTATATTTTCTTTTTTTGTTTAAGAGCTTACTGTAGGTAATGAGTATTTTGCTTGAATGGGTCACGCTGTATGTAAAGGAATTTTAGGAATGTGTAATGTGCATTAAGGAATTTCGTATTTTTTTGGTGTATTTATGTAATTTCATTAAGAATAGTCAGTGTAGTTTTTGGAATTTTAAGTACAATCTTCAGTTTATTGCCCGAATCATATGTGGAGTTTTATTAAGATAAATTCGTTTAATTTTGTTACAAAGTTTCGTTACAAAGAAGTGTTGCTATCGCGTTGGTGCCGTACTGTCGCATTCGTGTAGAGGAACAATTGGAGAGTCGGAATGTTGGTTTTCATCCATATAAGTAATATGGGTGGGCGATTGGTTGTACCTTTGCAATAACATTTATGTATCGGGTCGAAGGAAAATGAAAACATGGCAGTTTCTTCGCCTTAAGTCGAGATATCATCGTGTATTTAGGGGGGGGTCGAAATTTTAAAATTGGAATGGTTGATTGGTTTGCATGATTGAATTTGTATTGAGGGGAAGGTTTTTTTAATATGGCGAGAAAGTAATTTTTAATGGAAAAGGACTCTGTCCTAAGCTTTTGACGCGTGAAGTCGTGCGTGTAGGTGAAGTCGTTCGAATTAGCGGAATTGGGGTTTCATCATTGTGCGAGCTCCTAGTGAAATTTAGTTAAGTAGCGTTGAAGACTTGTAAGAGTAGTCGAATCTAACCAAGTTTGGGATATTTTGGGAAGTAACATTTCAACCGGGCTCGCTCATCAATTTAGTTTATTGGAGAATAACGGCATCTTCGAGTGCGTTTATGATAGAAGTTTGGTTCGTGTTTTTTGTAGTGCGAACCCGAGGACTATTGAATTTCGTGATTAACGAGATATAATTAGAGAACCCCTTTCCTAAGAATTAAGTGAACGTAGTGAACGAACAAGAGTAGTCGAATCTAACCAAGTTTGGGATATTTTGGGAAGTAACATTTCAACCGGGCTCGCTCATCAATTTAGTTTATTGGAAAATAACGGCATCTTCGAGTGCGTTTATGATAGAAGTTTGGTTCGTGTTTTTTGTAGTGCGAACCCGAGGACTATTGAATTTCGTGATTAACGAGATATAATTAGAGAACCTCTTTCCTAAGAATTAAGTGAACGTAGTGAACGAACACCCAGCCACGTAATTAAACCTATTAATGTAAGCTGTGTAAAACGATTTGCTGAGTGTTTTCTTTTGTTTGTCGAACCTTAACAACTTTGAGTTAAAAGAAATTATTAAAGTGATTTAAGCTAGTTAATGCTGCTTCAATAAGTTACGAGGCATTATGTAAATTAATTTAAAAAGCAAGTTGAATACGTGGTAGAGACCTGAGGCAAGTCAGCTTCGTGTCGTCGTCAAGCAGTAACATCGTGGACCGTGGGCCGCACGAGTCTTACACGACGCTTTCGCCGAGCAAGGATCATCTCCTATTTGCCTGTGTGACCTAGGTAATGCAATTTATATTCTGTTTGTTGATCTTGCGACTTTTGAGAATAAAACTTGGTTGTGTTTTATATGGAATATTTTACGTAATGTGTGTTAACGAAGGAACCTGTTGGAAGCGATTTTTTTTGTTTGAATTTGGTGCACCATTTTGTTAACCTTCTCGGACAGTTTCCTTTGTCTATTCAGAGGCTATTTAAGGTGTTTCGATACCATCAATATCTTATGCAGGGAGGTAAATAGAATCTTACCTTCATTTTTTTATTTGTTTGTTTTTTTTATGTAAGGTTTACGTAAGAACGTAATTCAAGCTTAGAGAATTTCTTTAAATGCAATTTAGTTTAAGATAGTTTTGCTACTGGCCAGAATTCAATGGGGTAAAAGTTAAGAAGATACGATTACCATTTTATCCAAATTGACATGTTTAAATTTTAATTGTTTTATTTTGAATTAATAGATGTTTATCTTAGTTACTATTTTGGAGTAATTATTTTAATACTAAGCCTTGGCAACGGGTGATGATATATTGCTCAAATAGAAAAGCGTCGCCGAGTTCTAATGAGAGAGGTTTGGAGTTTTGTTTTTTGTTTGTGATACAAGATTAAGTTAACGTAACGTAATTTACCAGTTTAGAAAAGCATCGTAAACGAATTGAAGTCGGGTTAGTATGTGTTATGTTGATTTGTTTAAAGGATTAATTTAACGTAGAGGGGACTTACAGATTTATATTGTGTATTGAATTTGAATATTTCTGCACGGTGGTAAGTTGATCAAATTAAGGTGCAGAAGTTGAAGCCTTTCAGGTGAAGCAGTATTGCGGAGACCTGGAGCTACGAGCGTTACGATTTGGTAAGTGTGGTAAGTTGGGTATTCGGACCACTACGTACCGTCGTTTAATTCGCATTTTAGAACACCCTGGTGTGTTCTTTCGGAATATCCTGGCGCCTACCGGAACCTATTGTGATGTTCATTATTTACATAGAGAGATAATCCAGTTCTCGTTTTAAAAACAAATCTGCTGTATCGTGCTAATTATGAATAAATAATTTTATCTACGGCTATGTTATAATTCATTCATAATTATTCAGAAATTTGAATCATGACCATCATAATGATTCAAATTTTCATAATGCAACAAACTACAAACAATTGCGAAAAATAAATTAATTGATGCTGGTGGAGATATCTCGCCACGGTGGATGTAAGTCTACATCCGTGGCCGAAGGGTACATTGATCACTCGTTAAAAAATAAAATGATTGAAGGAAATACATCACTAAATTCGATAGAAAATAATAACCCATCAACAAGTAGCAATGAACATTTCACTTCAACATCTTCGACGACAATCTGCACACTACAGTGCCTCAAAACAATTTCCACAATTGTACCGGAATTACCATTATTAATTTTGTTAATCCTGAAATTAAAAATTCTATTCAATTGCTTATTATAAGTTTTCGTTATGAACGAATAAGTTCAAATGTAAATATGTAATTAAAAATTAGTATTAATTTTATTAGATACATAAATAAAAAGTTTACCTCGAGTAGGATTTGAACCTACGACATGTACTTTGCTAGCATACCGCGCTAACCAACTGCGCTATAGCAGTACAAGCTCCAATCGATGTAAATTTTGTCTACTGCCCTCTTCTGTGTATGCTCTGCTGCGTGGTAGATTGTATACACAATTCTTGGAATTATGATCTTCATTGTGTAGTTCGGTTTTGGTTAGTATTCCTATTAGCGTTTTGGTCGATTTGAAGGCAGTGCATATTTTGTATTTGCTGCCTATCCTTCGTATTTTGTCTGAGGTACCTTGTATATATGGTATTATGGCTGTATGTTTAGGTTCTTCTTTTTCAGTTACCCTTTCTCTGTTTATTTTAGATGTTAGATCGGAATAGCCATTTTATTTGAGTGTTCTAGCGATATTTCCTTTTTATTTGTTCAGGTCCTCTTGTTTTGAGCATATTGTTTTCGCTCTATCGTACAAGCA
>JARFJB010002472.1:672500-812500 GCA_036346205.1 Vesta saturnalis | reverse complement strand
TATTACCACCTTAGCTAGACGCTCGCTTTTTGCCTGATAGGTGTAATA
The DNA here is from genome assembly GCA_036346205.1 of Vesta saturnalis. Classification (NCBI taxonomy): domain Eukaryota; kingdom Metazoa; phylum Arthropoda; class Insecta; order Coleoptera; family Lampyridae; genus Vesta; species Vesta saturnalis. The sequence goes on along the minus strand of JARFJB010002472.1, from coordinate 812,452 downwards.
CGGAGTACAACATCTATTTATGTACTCCATTAGCCTGTGTTGACCCTGGAGTGAGACAGGCTGTATCCGGATTCCCTCATTGATTACTGTGGCCTCATGAAGGCGATCCTATGTCGATTGAGTTCTCCAGAGAAAGAAATCCTATTCTCCTTCTAACGAAGGATTACCGGTGGTTCTTTCTGCCTGGTGTCTTCTGCGGTCTGCGTTTGGTCGATCGCTGTAGGGCTGTTGGTGTACTCCTCCAGTGCCTGGTACGTGTTGCCCGCCGGCCTCTTCTTCTGTGTCGTGAAGTCGTCAGGGCTCGCGTATCCGGTGGCGGCTTCAGCGGCGGTGGACGTTGGCGGGGCTGCTGGTTTTGCCTCAGCTGGCAGAGCGTAGTCGTATGCTGATCCTGGTCGTGGTGTTTTCTTGGGCAGTCGTATTTTCTGCGTACCGGTGGTGCGTCGCTGCTCCGTGGCCGGTACGGCAGGTTGAGCAGCGATGGGATCTGCTGGCCGATTTCCGCCATCCCTAATGGTGGGAAGGCGCAGTCTTCTTCGGAACCGGGAGCCGTGTTGACAAGCACAATCTCTCCCTTTCTTCTTCAAAACCGCGCGGCATCGATACAGGCAGTTGTTCTTTTTTTGAAGATAGTATTAACTGTTAAAGATCACCCTTTCTCTTCTAGATGCGGACCTCGCATATCACAGACTGGCATAGCTGTAACATTTATTACATGTCAACCATGGTATCACCGTTTGAACTCTCTCTGATTCCTGTTAATTGTGATTACATTCGTTACAGAAAGCTATTTAATTAGCCGTGTAAAGAATAGTGTATAACACTCGTGTGCTCATACATTTAGAACCTTCACCGTCTTTATGAGTTTCGCGCCCTAAAATCGATGTCTTGTCTAGGAAAATTTAAGTGGCAACATATTGGTGTCGTAATATACTATTATTTATTATTTCAGTTTAAACTGTGGGTAAATAATCTTTGAAAAACGATGTTTTTGAATAATTAATTGTCAAACAATTATTATGGGACGTTTCATAAAGCAAGGAAGTGTTGCAAATTAATATTTCAGATTGTTTACACAAATCCAAATGGCTAACAGAAATAATATTTAACCTAACAAATAAATGTGTATAATTATATCTAACGAATGAAAAGCTTACCTAAAATTTAATTAAAACAAATATTTGAACATAATTTTTATAACTGCATAGAAAATTTCATGTTTCATTAGAGTATTCTGATTATGGCTAACATCTGCTTCTATACTCGCTAAATTGAACAACATTAAGGGTCCATTTTAATTTCTATCTTTTAACTGTTCCTAATACGAAGTTATCATGAATGAAAGCTTCTTGTGAAAAAATTAATTTTGTAGGCCTTCGTAAAAAATCGCATTCATCTTCTATAGGTAATATGTAAGGACTAGCATCAAACCATTCGTGATCCGATCACAAAAACCGATAGCCAATAAACTGTAGCATGTGGTATTATTGTCAGTTCGTGTCACGGAGGATTGAACTTTGATTAAGGCTGCAGACATGATTCAAACCTTACGTTCTCCCCTGATATTTGCGTAAATTGGGAAAGTTTTGTTATATTGTGGGATGCTTTGATTTCCGTGGCTTGAACGTACTTTAAACCAACGTAATTAATCTCTACTGCCTTTTATGAACAAAGAGTTGGTGAAATCATACCACGTCACTTATTTAGAAATCTCTCACAAATTTGTTAAATATTAATTTTATCACACTGGTTAATATGTTTGTTTAGCAGCTGTATAACTTCCTTATAACACAATTACATTAGTCTAAAATTTGAGAACAGATTTCTAAAGCTGGAATCCGCACGTATACAAATGCCATTAAGATCTTTACTGTAAACACTGGGAGTTATGCCTTTCAATGTCATTTCTATCCTATTACGTTTAGCATTTTATCTATTTTTGCAGCACTGAGTTTTGATATAAACAAGTAATTTAAGTTCATTTTGAACCACCCTGGTTTTTACCTATAATTTAAATTCGGTCAGGTTCTAATTAATAACGTTTCCAAATATTTATAAGTTATGGGAAGGTGTGACGATTACGGTTTTACGGTTTTACGTTACTATTAAATTGATATCATTGCTGTCAGGCATTGGTTTGATTACAAACACCATATCCATTTATGAAAGTTAATCTGGGTTTGCTGGATTTCTCTAAATCATCACAGCAATAATTGCCTATTGAGTGATTCGCTTAATTCGGTTTAAATTACGTGAATTCCCTATAAGTGCACATTACAAGTGTTGTATGATCTTATTTACTCGTATTAGGTACAATGAAGATATACATGTACAATAATATTAACATACTGTTAATTTACTGGTAGAATTTCGCAATAATAACTAATAGTGTAACAGAAAGTCTGGATAATAGTTGTGGGCTGCTATCGTTATAGCCTTCAAAATTAATATTTAATAGTTTTGGTATTATTAAACCAACCTTGAAAGGACACTCCTGAACATACTCTTCCCGGATTCAAGGTTAACAGTGGAAAATGCCACAATAAAAAAAAACAAGTTTAAGATAATTTCAATTTAATGAATTTTTTTGTAAAGTTGACCTTCAGCTTCAGTAATGCTAGAAAATTATAAAATATCACTTTAGCTTCTTGAAGGAACAATTTAAGCATATTGGACTTGTGTTTTGATAAAAATGAGGTGCTTTGTTGCATGTTGTTACTGGAGATTGAAGTAATATTATTTAAGTTTTTTCATGCAAATCATTCAAAGTAATCTTTACTTCTCTTAAATGTAAATTAAGCCAAGTAATCATTAGGTCAATATATACAGGGTGATGCAGATTGATTGAAGTGGTCCGCTTACTTCAAAAAAGCTATTCTCCACTTATTTTATTTATTTCCATTGGTGTACATACAGGTATTACTGATTGGGCGGGAAATTCAAAAGTTGATGATGTCTCAGCAATACATACAGAAAAATTTTAAATGACACAAATAGTCTGTGTTTCTTGATTGTTTAACTACCTCCATCTTAATGTTATTATTAAAAATGCCAATAAGTAAATGGAATGTTTTTGTTTCAATTTAGTTTTAATTTGACTGATGATGGAGACAGATTATAGTCTCCGAAAGCTTATAATAGGTGCTGACAATGTTACTCTACGTTTAATATTCTCGAAGACGGCTGCTTACTGTTGTGGGGTTATTGGATTAATGGCGTTCACTATGGCATTCTGTAACTCCTCAACCGTATGGAAACGATTTGCATACACACCATTCTTAAGATGACCAAAGAGAAGGCAGTCGAGCGTAGTTAAGCAGGGAGATCGTGGTGTCCATCGATTTTTGCTTATTATTCACCGAAAAATCGTGATCAATGCCAACGTTGTACGAGCCATATGGGCTGTTAAGGAATCTTGCTGGGAATACTCATTTTGAAACTCGTCGTCGTGCAGTTGTTCAATGAAAGGTCATACAATTAATTGTTGATAGTTTATTCGCCTTCTCGACATGGCAATCCAAACTCCAGTTTTAACTGGATGTAAGGGAGTTTCAATAAATACATGGGGATTTTCAGTTGACCAGGTTTTGTAATTTTGGGAATTTATATAGCCGCTTAGATGAAACCACTGAAAAATGTTATATCCAAAACATCATTGTTATTGAGATTTTCGTTAAACCAGGTACAGTAAATTCGACGCTTTTCAATATCAGTTGGTAGCAATTCTTGTAATAGAGAAATTTTATACGGGTGCATTTTGATTTCTTTTACAAGCCCTCTGGCATGTCCCATACGAAACCCTGTCAATTACAATTAATAAATAATCAACATTTCGTAATGAAAACAAATTTTACTAAACTACAACTTTGAGCAGACAATCGTCTTAAAGCTTTACTGGGACTAGCTTCCAATCGCCCCCGAATATCTTGTTAGCCTTCTTCGTCAAGTACAGGTCTTCTGCCAGGAGATTTACCTTCTGATACGGAGCCGGTGTCACGAAAATTTTGAACAATTCGACGAACATGCTTCTGTGACTGTTTCGTAGGTAACGTCAATGATGGCGAACCGTTGTTGGAATTCCTCGAAGCAAGAAACTTGCGAATAGTTCTAGACACCGCCTTCATGTCGTTATCCAGACCGAAAATAAGCCTCCAAGATAAACGTATTGTGTTCATCCGAAAACATGACACGAACCATTATAACCTAAAAATTATACGCATTTTATTACCAGATAAATCAGTCAAGTATTTTCAGTTTTTGTCTTGAAAAGACAGATTTTACGGGAATTACAGGAACAATAATAAGGCAAACAAAACGACAAGAACAGAAGGAAGCAAATTATGGCAGTTCATACATACGTATTTACGCATTCTCATGATTCCAGGGGATGAAAGTTTTGATAAACAACTTACACTTTCCAGTATTAATATATTTTTGATAACAATATGACCATAGCGGGGTTACAAACCCTACAATCAATCTGGATCACGCTGTATTAAACATCAGCTTCCATACACTCGCAGAATTCTTCTGGATCCACAGTTTCCATGATGAAGTCTCGCAGTACTACTAAATACCAACTGAACTGATCTTCATGATACCATTCCTTCCTAAAAATAAAAAATTATTAACTGTTTTTCGTTTGTCCTGTGTGATACCGTGTGGCTTTGTGACTTCTTTCAAACTAGCATTTTTCAATCTGCTTCTTTCATCTATAATTAATTTTGAGGTTTAGTATGGTCTTTAATTTACTTTTTAACGTAAACGTTTTTGGTCACTTGTCCTTTCAATTTCTTTAATATTGCAACTTCAGTACCTCACTAAATTGCTTAGAGGTGTTTATGTCGTCCTCGGTAAGCATAATTCTGCCATAAATGAGAAGTTTTTTTCCACACTTCCAAAAACTCGATCTGCAGAAAAATAGGAATCACCTCTCACCGGAAAAATAGATTCAGTTTCATTGTTATTATCAGAAGATTCATTTGCTAGCAACCATATTGGCATATAGATCATGTGTGAGTTTTTGTTTTGCCCACCACATCTCTCAGAAATCAAAGAAATGTTGTTGATATCATCCACAAATTCATAGTTTTGTAGAAAATGAAGAACATAAAAGCAAAAAGCATGGAGATCAAAATAGAATTTCAGCAAGATGGTTTTACAGCCCTTAACTCTAGGGAAACCAAAATAATTTTAAGAACTATGTTTGGTGAAATACATTTCCAATATTTATCCCATGGATTTTTATTTACGAGGGTACGTCAAAAATGTGGTCTATGAGTTCAAAACCTCTGAGAATAGAAACTACTTGAACTACTAACACGGGATATATTAGCCGCAACTAATGGTAATAATATATTAAATCGAGTATCCATAATAGTTTTTTGCCAGATGTCAAATTTGTATTAACAAAAGCGGCCTGTATTTTGATCTTTAAATTTATTGGTCGATTACTCCGTTATCATAGAATACAACCAAAAAAGTTACAAAAATTCTAGGCAACCTTATACCGATCTGCACAAGGTGATTTCTAACTACGTGGTAACACAAACATAAAACTTTTTAAATGAGACGCCCTGTATATTTCCTCATATTTAGATTCCTCTTATAATCCTAGTTCTTACAATATGAAGGTTTACCTAACCATACAGAGTATCTAAAGAGTTAACCATTTTTATATCGAAATCGCTATGAAATAAACACTATGTATGTGGAGAAGTAATAAATAAATCATTGTTTATTTTGAATAATAAGGTAAACCATATGTTGCCTGACGGAAGTTCAAAAAAGTGGTGGCACCGTATTTTTTGGAGTCTAATGGATATGTTGTTTTTTGCTATATCACGTGTTGGGACATAACCGAAAGAATTCCTTTGTTAAAGTGCACCGTAGTGGTGTTGCTTTAGGATAGTAGCTCAGAAAAAGTGTAAAACAATGAAAAAAAACAAACGATAATCATCATTGTAAAAAATATTAAAAAAAACGAATCTCTACCGCATACTCCATCCCAACAGATGCACGTTGTAGTAACACAAGGGTGTATTGGATGAAATACACAAATAAACGCGCTCGTTGCCAAGTTAACAATAAAAACGAAATTCAACCCTACCACACTCACTTTGTTGTTTTTTTTTACAATAACTACAAATTCATCAATTATTATTATTTACCAAATTATCAAATTTTAGCACCACTTGACAAAATAACTGTTGATGCCAAATGTTACTCAAAAGTACTACTCCCAATTTTTTGATAAAATTTGAAAATAATTTTTGTATATTTGTAAATTTTTCTTTGGTAAACTCACTAACATAAAAAATAAGTAAAAAAAGGATAAAATTATTCTTTCCAGCACTTAGTCAACAAAGGGTAAAGTAAAATAAAGGGTTGTCTTTCGTATATTTTAATTTATTAAACATTTTTGTGATTAGCGTGGCGGAATTTATTTTTTTAAATCATTTGTTCCACATACATAAAGACAAAATTTGCATCGATTGGGGCTAGAATCTCGATGGCGCAGATAGTTAGTGCGATACTCTAGCAAAGTACAGGTCGTAGGTTCAAATACTACTCGAGGTAAACTTTTTACTTAAATATTTAATAAAATTAATTATAATTTTTAATTACATATTCGCCTTTGAACTTATTCGTTCACAACAAAACTTATAATAAATTAATATTAGTCAAGTTGCTTTGGTACGTGTGAATCCTTGCGATATTGCAGGTTCACATTCAATTAATTTAAGTAATTTGATGGTAATCTCATTATATTTAGAATTTACATCAGTTCTACATACATAAAACCAAAATTTGCTTCGATTGGGGCTTGAATCTCGATGGCGCATATAGTTAGCGCCGTACTCTAGCAAAGTACAGGTCGTAGGTTCAAATCCCACTCGAGTTAAACTTTTTATTTATGTATTTAATAAAGTTAATAATAATTTTTAATTATATATTTACCTTTCAACTTATTCGTTCATAACAAAACTTATAATAAATTTGTCGATATATTTTACAAAATGCTTTGTTGATCTGCAAGCATGTCGGTTTTATTATGTATTGTTGTATAATGCAACGTTACCAAATTTATCAAGAATTGTTTTATTTTTACCTTTCTTATTACTGCAAATTGTGATACATTACTGAACAGGAAAAATGTGATATGACGACCATAAGAAATAATTTGATGTGTAGACCTTTAGCTTCTGTTACTCACTTTCAATTTGTCTCGGCTATAGCACGGTCAGAGGAGGGTAGAGTTCGGGTAATTCTTGTAATTTTGACAAATACCCGTTTTAACCGTTTTTTTTTCCAATAAATATTTATACATTTCTATCCAAAAATGGCTGAACTAGTTTGTATTGGAAAATAAAAATTAATTCCAAAGAAAAACATAAACAAAAACATGGAAGGAAGGGTCCCAAAATGGCCACTACCTGCGGTGGATCTGGCAAATTGGACGGCCTCCTTAGAACGGTCGTTCGAGTCGCTGACGTGGATGTGATAATTAGTAATAAAAGAAATACAAGTAATACTCAAGAATTATTGACATTTAAAGTGTTTGATAATTAACTTCTTAACACCCTTTATGCAATTTTAAGAAACGATAGGAAATAAAAATTAGAAAAATAACACGTTCCTATTCTTAAACGTTTTACATTAACACTAAAGGCTAAGTAGCTGACATCTAGAAATTACGAAGAAAGGAATTTAAATGTATTCCGAGAAGGGCACACTAAGGACTGATAAGAATCATAATGGTAATTTACGAGGGCATATGCTCTTTATTTTCTATGAAACGAATTGGTTCACTAGGTCAACGGATCTTTCTAGATTTTGACTTAAGAATAAAATACTATTTTTACGGAGTTTACTGGACTGCTGTAATTATTACAATTACGTAAAATGAATACAATGTGAAACATCAACACTATAAACTACGTAAACAAAAGGTGAAAATGTGTCTGTGCCTTCGTCCACCACTTGTAAGCAGAAGTGCGATAAATTTTATTTATCTTAAAACGTATAGTAGAGGTTTATATTTTATTTACAATTAGGATTTATTTTTATCGCTTCAGAGAAAATATAAATGAACGGGAATACTTTTGAGAATTAGACCAGAGAGATGCTTCAAAAAATAAAATTGCTGATGTTTTCTGGTGGCGGGTTGGGAGGTATTAAACTTTATTTATGGTGGTGGTTAAAATTATGGCCACCTACTTGGTAATGAAGTACTAATTTTCTGAATTTCGGAATTTTTGAAACTAGTTTAAATTATTGGAATTTGTTTATCCCTCCAGGAAGCGGGTTTTAATAGTTTTGTTAGGTATTCTGGATTCCAAACGCAGGAGATTCGTACAAACGACTGTAACTGGTTTAATTATTTCACGAATGGAATTTAGGATTTATCTACAGTCACGGGGCTATTTATTTTTAATAGGATTATCCTTACGAGAACGGGACTTTCTGGAAATTATTAAGCGATTGTCTTTCTGCATAGGTTTGGCTGGCCTCGCAGCTAGTTTGTGTAAATGTTAGGTACGTGGCGAGGGATATATTAATGAATAAAACGGAAAAAGGAAAAGGCCGCGTATTTTATTCCCTCCCCAAAGGGGAGGGTAGGCTGCTTAAGCTCTCCAAGCTCATTCAGGCAAAATCATGGATTTCTAGCATACATACATACATTACATATATATGCATAGTAGGATTAAGGATGGGTGTGGTCAGGATAGGATCGGTTGGAACGGAGTTAGGGTTCTGAGGTAAAAAATACTACCCTAGCGTTCGCCTAAGTAGCCGCACATGATGTGCATATACGCAGTGACCATGCCGCTACATGTGTATGAGGAAAACCCACTGGAAAAACCTCATATAAGGTAGACGGTAACAGGAATCGAACCTATTACCTCATGAATGCTAAGCAGGTCGTGTCACCACTACGCCACTAGCTCGGTAATAAAACGGGAATACACCCTTCGCTTAATTAGAAGGATGCTAAAGTGAACAGATATACACTTTCTAGACAAGCGAGGAATTCTCAATACTTTTCAGGCAGTAACCTAAAAGCAAAGGGTAGGATTTCGTGTAGACGTGTAGTGGTGTTTTGCAGACGAGATCGATTACTAACCTGCCAAGGCATAAAGAAAACATATTCTAACGTAAACAGGTTTGGTTAATATAACCGGGAAAATTTAGTCCCCCTGAATGGGTAGCTGTTAGACATAACGGCTTCTATTTCCAACTAGGTCGGAATGCAGAAGGGAGTTAGGGAACAGAAGTCAATTGAGAAGTAAGTAAAGAAGTTATTAATTTCGCAGGAAATAAGAAAAGGAAATGTCATGTATTTCATTCCCTCCTCAACGGGGAGGGCGGGCTGTTTGACGTTTGCAAGCTTCTTCAACGACAATCATGGATTCCTAGCATACATACATACACTACGTACATATGCATGGTGGGATTAAGGATGGGTGTGGTCAGGATAGGATCGGAAGGAACTAGTTAGGGTTCTGATGGAGAAGGTACTAATCCATCGTTCACCTAAATAGCCGCACTACTCTACTAGCTCGGTTATTAATTTCTCGTTGCAGGAAGTGACCTATGCGTAATTGGGTTAGGTAATGGGAGTGGTACTTTGGTGGGGCTGTTGCGTCAAAATCTAAAAATAATTTTTAACTACTGAGAAGGGGAAACATTAATTATTGTAATGAATAGGAATTTTTAAGCAAAAAAAAATGTTAATTAAATAATTAATTTAAGGGTACTGGGATCTTTACAGATGATGGTTCCAAAAAAAAAAACGGAAACGTGCAAAATAAAATTCTAATATGGGTAAATGGGCGTTTTCTACATACACATAAACATGAATTTATACAGGTAAATATGTGTAAACACAATAGAATTTGATTTGTTGGATCTGTTGTAGTGGAAAATTGGAAAACGGAACAACATATGTAAGGTGAAGTAGAACACAGGCGGAGAACCTTTGATTTTTATCCGAATTCGCGTTTAATATATCGTAATCTGATATCTATCATACACATACGAACGGTGAGAACTTTTAATTACATAAATGTTACGTTTACATCCAGTTTTTCCATTGTTATCCATTGTGGTTGAAACGTTTAAGGAAATTACTATTCTTACCATGTGATATGTAGCAAAATCTTTAATTCTTTCTTCAAGGTCTATGTCTAGATATTGTAGTCTTGGAATGTCTTCTTAAGCTTGGTTTATTAATACCTAAACTATTAAATAGCACTTTTGGAAACTCTTAATACTATATGTTATACCGAAACCGGTCCACAAATACTGTCCTGCCTTTCTTTTATACCGTTAGTTATAACTACGAAATTCAAGAACTAAATTTACACCATGTTAATGTCATTCTACGTATTCCTAGTACCTATCACGTATAAATAAGGTGATACAACTCAAACTTTTAACGTGCACGTACAGTAAATTCACGGAATTTAAACCGAATTAACCGAATCATAGAAAATTACCACGTAGGAAATTATTGCTGCGATAATTTAAAGAGACCAAGCAAACCTTGCTTAACTTTCATAAATGAATATAGCATTCGTAATCAGACCCATGTCTGACAGCAATGTTAACAATTTATTAGTAACGTCAAGTTAATAAACCGTAATCGTTACACCTTCCTTTAATTTATTTATATTTGGAAACGTTATTAATTTGTACATGATAGAATTTGCATTTTAGATAAAGATCAACAGTGGTTCAAAATGAGTACCTCTAATATTAGCTTCTTTATGTCAAAATTAAGTGCTGGAAAAAATAGACAAAATGCGAAACTCAATAGAAAAGAATTGATATTGAAGGGAAATGTCCCAACTGCCAAAGTAGGCCAGTCAAATGGCACACTAGAAATCGCTACAATCGCAAACTAAAGGTTACCTCTGATTTTTTAATATGTTGTTACGACCACTACCAGTAGTGTATATCCAACTTTGCAGCTTCGACAGACCTTACTTCGTAACACTCGAAAAACCGAGTAATTTTCGCATTTTTTTTTTGGTTTTTCACCATATCTCCTAAACAATGCGTTTTTCATAAAACTTTTTATTTAAATTTTTAAAGCAGATTACATTTTCTAAAATTTGAGATCAGAACCAGCTCTATAGTTATCAAGATACATCCCTCAAAAGATTTCCAAAAAGTGAAATCGCTTTAAAGTTATAAAGAGAAAGCGTACTTGCAAGCTGTTTCATGCTCCGATGCAGATATTGAAGAAGACTCGGACAGTGAAGTGGGCTGTGTAGAAGACAGTAGTGGTGGTGAGACTGAACAATAATATGCAAATATAGATTTAAACGGACCCTATTACACAGGTCTTGATAAAAAGACCGCCAAAATATTACATATCCATGGGATCAAAAAGGTTTCGGAATCTTTTACACTACAATATCAGCAAGGCGCATTTATTTTTTGCTTCATTGTATTCGACTTGGCTATGTACGTAATCATAATGAAAGATAAATTTGCGCCTTTCCGTGAAATATTTGAAGAAAATTGTATACAATATTATTCGTTTGGGAATATTGTACCGTCTTGGTCGGATAAATGTACAACCTCAAATTCCTTTTATGTCAAAATTTTAAAATTTTATTATTGTAAAACAAACTTAACCCTTTCGTAGGCGCTATATACCAAATAACATAGACAGTCGCTTGGCGTACTTTATACGCCACTACATAATTTAAATAAAAAACTATACGTATTCAAAATATTTATTATTTTAAGAAACCATTTTATTTTCCGTATACCTGCACATAATAAACAACATTTTTTCAAATTTAATAATTAGTCTTCCTCCGTTTGTTGTTCGGAATAGGTAAGACAGGTATGCTGCGTTTCGACATGCTCTTTGCACGCGAATTGAAAACAGGTATTGCACTGTATAGTAGTGTTTCTGTTCTTCTTAGGCCCACACAAAATGAAACGTCCTCGTACACTTGGTCTTGGTTCTGCCTCGACTTCTTCCAAAGGACGTTTGTACTTGGATAAAAATTGTTTCACATACAATGCTAAATTTCTAATTGCTGCTCTCGATTGCAGATGTGGCTTCATTAGTGAAAGGGAAAGTTTTTTAGGAAAATTCTTCTTCTGATACCTTCCATTTCAGGAGATGTACCATTGAGCAAAATATTTGCATTAATCCCGCCAATATTTAGAAGTTGGGAAAAAATTACTAAAGGATATCTTTTGATTTTCCTTTGGACAGAATAATTAGCACACATTTGGTCTATTGTATCTATGCCACCTTTTGTGGAATTATAAAACAAAATGATATCGGGTTTTTGGCTCTCAACATCAACAGTACCCCCAGAATGCACCGTGGATAAAAGTAATACAGTTTTACTTTTTTTGGGGCAATATGATATAAGAGTAACATCATTTTGGTATGCAAATATTGATGAATTTATCGGTCTTGTCTTGTTTGGCATCAATTCCATAGGAATTTCTTTTTTATTTTTTAGTATTGTTCCAACTAGTGTGATTTTATTTTTCAGTAATTCCATTGCTAACTGATAACTAGTGTACCAGTTGTCTGTGGTCAAGTTTCTGTTTTTTCCTTTGAAAGGCTGAACCAAACTGTCAACAATATCTGCAGGTTTATTAGAAACCGAATAAGGGCCGTCCGGTTGCCTTCCACAATAAATCTCAAAGTTTGCCGTGTAAAATATTTTTGAGTCACAAAGGGCAAATATCTTGAGGCCGTATTTTGCCGGCTTGTTAGGTATGTATTGTATGAAGCTACAACGGCCTCAATAAGAGACTAACATTTCATCAATCGTCATAAGTTCTCCAACACAATAATTCTGCTTGCAGTTTTCCACGAATTTATCCAACATCTATCTAATGGCTGCTAACTTATCAGTAACTTGCCGCTGTGGTCTGTCAGCTTTATTGTCGAACCATATTGCTCTGAGTAGAAATAAAAACCTCTTCATGCTCAAACATTCGCGAAAAATTTCTATACCAGTACCTTCAATCGCCCAGATATCTTGAATGTTAGTACGACTTTGCCTTTTAACGCCAGATAAGAACAGAAGGCCAATGAACGCTAACATTTCGTCTTCTGTTGTTTGTTTTGCATCTCTTTCTCTATGATAATTATCTTCAATGGACGAAGTGTACATATTTGTATACCTAGTTATGTCTTCTAACATTTCATGAGTAAAAAAAGCAAAAACGAACTCATTTCATCTGTTGCGAGTGCTTTGGCAACTGTTGGTTTCAGAAAAATTTTGACTGTATTTTTCCACATGGTTTTTTTATCTTTACCTTTCATGATGGGTTCACGTGTTAGATCACTTTCACTATCACTATCTGAAATGTCCATAACATTATCATCATTGGCTTCCTGTTCTGACTCCGAGTAATGATCACTATGTAAAATGGCCTCTTCTCCGTCTTCTTCATTGCTACCGCCAACCACTTCTTCGTCAGACCCGTCGAAAATTCCTTGAGCCAGTTGCTCTAGCTCTTCCTGAGTAAGCCTCTTAGAACTTCTTATTTTGACAGCATTCCTGGCAAATGAATAAATGTTACTAACAATCGTATAGAGGTAAGCAAAAACAGGAAGGTTTTGTTTTCTTTCATTATTTTTTGTACTAAGTAACTATACTAAATGGAAAAACATCTTAAAATCATTGATAATTGACAAAAAAACATGTTACATATAACGTGATTTTAACTTACATTTTTAGGCGCTTGGCGTATTCTGTGTGCCAACCCTCGCTAAATAACCGCAAACACTTGCACTATATTACGACCAACCGCCTCCTGCAGGACTATAGAACATCGATGCTAGGATACACGACGGCAAGTAGATGGGATCGCGTAGTTACAAGGTATTGTTTAAAAATGGCGTACTTTTTACGCCATAGCGCCTACCAAAGGGTTAAGCTTAAGCAACCTATTGTTATTCATTAATAAAATCAGCAACATGAATGCACTGAATTATGGAATATAAGTTAAAGATACATAATACTATGTTAAAAGTGAAAAATCAAAGAATTTTATTCAATAGTTACTGAGTCTCTGCAAAGTAAATTGAAAATTACAAAATTTTTAAACAAAAATTTAATACTTTCTTGGGCCACCACTAGCATCAATTAACACACTAGCGATAAGTATATCTTTTTTCATACATCGGGTATCATGACAAAAGCGCCAGATGTATCATTGTTCATACACGGAACATACTTAAATTTGGAACGCTGTGTATGAATAAAAATACACAGACATGATAATTTACATGTTTAGGCACACAAGTTGGCCTAGCACTATGCGCCATCCTATCTATTGTTTTTTTTGGGATTGGTAGGAATTATGATTATCGTATAAGGTAAATGTAATTATAAATACACAAATTAAACGACATTTACTCCAAGAAAACGGCAACATTAAAATTAAGAAATAATCTAAACTATCCGCAACAGTCAATTTTCCAAAAACAGCTAATGTAATAAGTTAACACATGATTTGCACATGAAAGGATTGCCATCACACTTGTCGCATATGTATGATGCCTGAGATACCATAACTTTCTTGCCATCGATGATTAGACCATGTTCTCCATACTTCTGATAACATTTGAAGCAGCGGACTATCGTTTTTGAGGATGTGGGATGAAATGGTGAGTGGCTTTAGTTTTGGTTGAAGTGCCGGTAGTAGAGTCAAATAAAGGTCGAGCACGGTTTTATAATTTTCTCCCTAAATTCTGTAATGGTCGGATTTAGGGGATTAATCGTGTTTGTGCAATATAAGCAATAAGCAATTGCAATTGATGTTCGCCATATAATTTCGATTATCAGTTTTCCTTACCATTTATTGCATCTTCGTAATGCAGAATTGTAAGATGCCAGCGCTCAACGCATTGAGGTTTTTTACATTTCTCGTTTTAGTTCCTTCATGACCGGTTTTCAGCATCAAGACGTCCCTTTTCTCTTTCCACTTTAAAATGGTTATGCCTTCTTCCGACACTCTGGCTATTACTTCTCCTCTTTGTAGCTTTACATCCTTTACTTCTGGTGGGACATACATTCACTTTTTTCTCATTGTTCCAACAATGTGGGTTTTTCTGGTCAAGCAGTTTTAGGACTAGAGGAACACCAACATATAAATTATCTAGATGTAATATTTTACCTTAATTCATAAGATCTGCAACTAATTTTAGACCTACGCTCTCAGACGTTGTCAACTCTTCACTAGCATCATTTTCGATGTATACAGACAGATTCCACGTACAACCTTTACCAGTGCACAGTTTATATACTTTTATGCCATACGGATGTCTTTTTGTTTTGATGTATAGGCGGAATGCCAGACGACCACGCCAAGGAACCATGGTCTCATCGATGCATATCTTCTGGCCGGGCCTGATACTTTGTTGATAACTGGATATAAATTTGTTCAAAACATTTTCTATTTTATACAATCGGTTTGCCTCGGAAGAATTTTCATTATTAGGAGAATGCCTCAAGTAGTAATTCAAATCTATTCCGATTCATAACTTTTGAGGGAAGTGGAACTGAATACAGTTCACTTCGGCTCCAATAATCTGCTACTCTAGGTAGTTTTACTATACTCATGAAACCATTTGAACCAACGAATAATTTCATTTCTTCAAAGGTCGTCGGTGTCCACAAATGTAGCCTTGATTTGCTATTACTGTCGTTTCCAAGTAAAAACCGGCTGGCGTAGAGATTGGTTTCCTCTACCATGATATTGATTATTTCTGGGGTTAAAAATAATGAGAAATAATCAGTGGGCTCAGCCATAGCCAAAACTCCGCTTATTTCTGGGTCCATTCCTTCATTACCTACAGTATAATTGAACACTTGCTGCTTCCCATTGGCTGAGGGAGTCTGCCATTATATTGGCTATTTAGGTTTTTTGTTTGTCTGGTCTCTTATTCCCTTGTTTCGTTTTGACGAGAAAAGCGGCATGTTTCTTCGGATGATGTGGAATACGACAGGTGTGACTGATTCGATAGAACAGATGCGTCTTCAATATTGAGTGTCAGTGAAGGTGAAACATTTACACGTCTTGATATTTGGCGAGATGAGGGGCCCGCTTCGTTGGAAGATGTGCAAGACGACACGTGTGTCTGATTCGATGGAGCGTATGAGGCTTCAGATGCTTCAAAAACCTCTTCGATACTGGAATCACTATCTTCCCCGGTCGAAGAAATGGAATCCTCCTCTAGAATAGCAGCCATTTTAGCACCAGTTAGCCCTTTCTGCGACATGATAATAAATACACTTTTTAATCCAACTATGTCCACTACTGCAAAAAGTTTGACACTGTCTTTTATTTCAAATACTTTTACACTGTCTTTCACTTTATACACTTCTAACTTCTACTGGACATACACAAAAGAAAACCAAATTAGGCAGTGTATCAAAATAGGTACACTCAGCCTGTATGATGAAACTAAGGTCTTAGGCCGCGCAAAAAATTTAAATATGAAAAAAGTAAATTCATAAAAAAAAATAAATGGAAAAAATGTCCTTTGTAAGTGATTATCAAACCATAATTAATCTTGGCCTGTCAGAACAAACTGTTCAAATATTGCTTAGCGTTGAGTCTTAATGCCCTTAATCTTCTAGACATGAAGACAACTAGACTTCTAAAATATTTTGGTTTGTGTAGAAGAGCTTTCCAAGAATTTTGAACTGTTTCCCACAATTGTTCCTGATTTCTAAATCTCATTGGTAACATAGGTTTGGTCATCTTTGCCCATACGTTCTCTATTGCATTAATATATGCACTTGGAACCATTGAGACACTATGAATTGGACAATTATCATGCTGGTATATATAATTGTTTTTAGGAAAAACTTGTTGGACTGATGGCAACATAACGTTTTCTAAAACATGTATATAATTTTGCGAATTGATTCTACAATACATTCCAGCATCATGATAACATATCCATCCCCAAATATTTATAAATAATCTTCCATGCCTATCTGAATGATTTATATATCGCTCATAGTGCCTTCTGCCAACGGGTCTGTAGACATGAACAGATCCATGACTTGTTGATTGAAACGTTTCCTCATCAGTGAAAATCATATTTTCCCAAAATTGTGGTCTATTTTGTACGTGATTTAATGCACATAATTTTTTGGGTGCAACACGTGATCTTATGTCACTTTTGCGTACCTCCTGCTTGCAGTTCTACGCGAACCAGGAAAAATGGTCTCCGCAACAGCTTTTTTCACAGAATTGAAAGGATTTTCTCGCAGGTGTTGAACTAAATTATTATCTTGTTCTTCAGTTAAAATCCTGTAAATTCCAGTACCTCGTTGTCTGCATATACTTTCTTCATTCTCCCATCTTTTCTTGACCTTCAACACTATAGTTTTATGTACTCCCATTTGTACTCCAAAATCTCTAATGGTGTATCCTTCTTCTAATTTTGTTAGTATACGAACTTTACCAGCTTCGGTAAGTTTTTGGCGCCATTACAAGTCAAAAATTACAAGTTGCAAAGGGCGTAATATCCTTAGATATTACCTTTGTTTGTTTAACTCGCTCCAAAGAATATGATTTGAGTTCTTCTAAACTTTTTTATAATTTTGAATTAATTATTGCATAAAATTTGATATTGTTATTGTGAAACTGGAATGATTATTTTTTATTACGTTTTATTAAAACTGTATGCATTCAATTTAGAAAGGTATCATTTACTAGTTAAATTTTACTTCGCCTGCCAATTTATTTCGGTTTGCGTAAATAAATTTTAAGATTTAGGTTTACGAATTCCTTTCTTAATTGGTTGCGACGAATAGCTCAAAATTAAGATAAAGAAACGATCACTGTTATCATTAACCAAAATTATGCTCATTTCGATTTATTTATTTATCTGGATTCCTATTGAGTTTACTTCTTCTTACATTTATATATTTAATATTCGTATAAGCTTTTAATATTAATAATATTTAGCAAACGTTATTCTCATTTAATAAATTCCAAATCTGAACGAAAATGCACCAATACGTTGTTTACAAATATATACAAGAAGCAAACCTATAATGTAAAACAATATTCTTAAAACTAACATGTAAAGTCTTTATGTTTTTCGTTTAATTGTGATAGTCAAATGTAAAGTTTCGAGAAAATCAAACACAAAAATCTTTTACTTATTAACATGTACAAAAATGGTTCTTACTTATTTTTGTTGAAAAACTGATGATGTAATGCTTACGTTCATTTGACCGTTAAAGAGGCCTCAGATAGGTTGTAGACTGTTTTTTCGATAATGTCACTTGGCCGGCATTCTGGAACAGTTCTCCTTTGTTGTACTTATCTTTTCTTATACCTTTGTTATAGCTGAATATGCTTCTAATTTTCTTCCCAACAATTTACTGATTTTTGTAAATTATTGCTCGATGGATTTACAGTATACAGTTTTTACTTAATTGTTCAGTTTTAATTACAAACGGCGTGCGCAACAAACTGAAAACAAGCTACAGAAGAGCATGCTTTTATTATCAAAGTTTTTTAGTTATTATATTTTATATATCGATCTATTAACTGGGTCGATTATCTTATTGTACATTTATCACTCGCTATCAAAACATCAACAATCTTTTTATTATCACCAAAGTGACAACATTTGCACTTTTAATTCTTTTTAGTTTTTTTCTCGCGTTAGTAAGGAAAATATCACTTATATTTCTTAACACAATACTAACTGAATTTTCACTATAATTTCACAATATTAATTGCAGCATAAATCAAGCTGCAGTAATCGCTTTTTAACCATCTCCGATTGCTTACTAGAGCCGACTCTCCTTGGTCGCTTACTTAACGCGACTGTTTTAAAAACTGCACATCATTATTATCCAACACATCAATGCACTTGCAAATGCCGCGTATTGAAATATTTTCAAATTGAATATATAGGTAACTTATTGAAATAAACTCAAGCTTTTCATTCAAATACAAATAAACAATAACCATTTCTTTATCCAGAAATTTTCATTTTTCTAAAGCTCCCGTTACAAAGTCTATTGACATTTAATAATAAAATGACAAGCTGAATTTGCCAAATAGAGATAATATTACAACATAAAAATTTACTGAAAAAAGGTTGTACTACATTTATCTGACCAAGACTGTACAATAGATACAATAGATGATGTCTTTTTTAATGTTCACAACGAAAATGGGAAACACTGTAAACGCAAAAACAATGGTTTATGTCAAATGGACGTGTAGAACTTCATATCAAATAGAGGTTAATAGACAATGATAACTTGAAAAAAAACTCCAACGTCGCCCGCTTCTATCAAATATCGATAATGCAGGTTAAGCATTTTTAATCTTGTTTAATTAATTTTTAGATTTGTCTGGGTGTGTACTAAGAAACTTTATACACAAAATTTATACATATTAACTTTTTACATTTTCTTATACAGTTGCTTGTTATTCCGATATTGATCAATTTTGAACCATCACTTAAATTCTACCTTAGGAATTTTTTGTCGCTAAACTATACGTGTGCGCTATTAGTTTTTTTCTCTCTTATAGTTTCTGAGATTCCCTGTACTTGCTTTATGTTACTTGATAATTTCTGTCCGTATTTAAATTTAATAAAGGATTAGAATGACATTGCTATCTGTACCATAATGATTTTAGATAACAATGTGCATTCGTGCTTATTTTATTATTAACACACTCCAACGTATAGTTAAGTCTGAACAATAATTTAGATTATCAGAACTTGAATAAATAAAAATCAGTAATTTCTACTGAGGCATTATTTAGGAACTTATTTGAAATGAGGGTATACTAAAACAGATCAATAGAACTACGTAGAAAAAAAACTGTTTTTATTATTTAAAGTAGCTGAATAAAGAATTTAATTTGATAGATTCAAAGAGAAAGTTCAATTTAAATATCTAAAGAGGAATTAAGTGAAATGACCATATGCTAGCTTTTGTCATTCTCTTGGAATTCAGAAACTCATTATCTGTTTTTGCTATTCGAATGCGTGAAGCCAAAATGGCCTTGATGAACACCACAGCCCACTTTTTGCCAACATATGTTTGATTCTCATACACCAATAAAGCACTTGCAACTAAATATGGACGATAATGGTGAATGCAATACTTCAGAATAACCTGTCAAGTATGCTTTTAGCACATCTTAAGTAAAAACGATCGATTATTATGATATCGTGCTCTGTAAATCGATGTTTTTATAACGGTATATGATGCGCTTTATATATAGATTTTGATAACAATTACAATGAAGTTTTAATATCTTTCTAAAATGGAATCACAAGAGTACTATAAATAAAGATTACTTTGTTTTTTCCGGATTTATTGTATAATGGATAACTAATAGCACCCTTATGACTACGTTATACATTTACAAAATATTATATAACCATTTGACATGACCCGAATAAGTTAGTTTTATAAATTATGTAGAAAACTACAAATCGTTTTTGTTGTGTTTTTGCGATAAGAAACTTATTTTTATCGTTATACTACAAAATTAATTACACTGTTCAAACTACTTTACTTGTTGGGTACCAAAAGGGTTGAATACCGCTTTGCATTTAAAATGTAGTGCTCGTAAAACGAACTTATTTTCAGTGTTACCAATTCCGTCCAATTTAAGTGACGTGAAATTTTTTTAAAGGTTGTCATAAATATAATGAAATATCGGAAATATATATATATATATATATATATATATATATATATATATATATATATATATATACAGGGTCCGGCAACAAGAGCGCCTTCTTCTATATCTTTCGTTTTATATAAGCTAGATTAAAATTTGGAATGCAATTATAGTTAGTTGTGTGCATATTTTAAAATTATTCACGCGAATACAGGTTGTTTATTTAAAGAGGACCAAATTATTATAAAAAATTTTAATGGAACACCCTGTATATTATTACTTTTTTGAATTCAACACATTGTTCCTAACAAATTCGCAATATATTTCCCTATCCCTAAAAATAGCCGTTTTTGAGTTATTTCGATTTTTCTAAAAAAAAATTGAAATTACAGAGTTTGCTTTGAAAATCTACATCCTTAACTGTTGAAAAATAAAACTTATCTAATTTATTTGAGAATAAGTACACAGATAGAGCTTCCTTTTAATGTGAAGAAAATGACATAATTGCATACAGGGTGCTTATGATTGACTTGCCAATCAACCATTATTCGAACTAGTAAAAGTGTACTTTTTCAAATAAAACACCCTGTATATTATTACATTTTTGGTTTCTACATATTAACGCTTCAGTTCATACAACTATCCCTAAATATAGCGTTTCCGAATTATTTTCAATTTTTCAAAATGTATAAGATTATTGAGAAATTTTTAAATCTATGGCCTCGTATAGATAAAAAAGAACATCATAAAACAATTGTATTATACATTAAAAAACGCAACAGAAACTAATATATTATGAGAAGACTAATTACAATTTTTGTACTGGAGGCATTGCATGTTAACAAAAATTTGACAAATATTTACTTCAATTTCAAGTAAAATTCTAAAATCAAGTGTGCTTCTTATAAAAATTGAATGTTTGACGTAATTAAATAAAACTGTAGTTAACCGTTTACGAGTGTTATTGTTAGTAATCAAGATTTTTATAAAATGAATTTTACACAAAATGAGTTAGTTCATATGATATTCGTGTTGGGTGCTGCAGAAAGAAACTGTTTATTGGCCAGCAGAATTTATGCTGAAAGATATGCAGATAGAAGACATCCAAACGCAAGATCGTTTCAGAAAGTTATGAGTAGATTTATTGCAATTTCATGTGCCAATTACTCCAAACATGAACGTGGTAAACCTTCTACAAATGAAGATAGTGAATTGAGGGTTCTTCTCGCCATCGAAGAGGATCATCACAGAAGCCAAAAGGACATAAGTGAAATAGTTGGTATAAGTGAGAGATCAGTAGGCCGTCTTTTAAAGAAGAATCGCTTACATCCCTATCACATTCACTTACACCAAGAATTGAGCGATGCAGGCTTCGATCATCGAGTAAGATTTTGTAACTGGGCCAGAGAAAAAATTACTCAAAACCCAAATTTTTTTAGTAATACTTTATGGACAGACGAATCAACATTTCATAAGAATGGATTTGTTAATACACATAATTTTCATTATTATTCCTCAGAAAATTTATCTCAATAGAGTCTTTCCAAATAAATGGATTGGGCGAAATGGACTTGTGAGGTGGCCAGCTAGGTCCCCTGATCTGACAAGAATGGATTTCTTTTTATGGGGATACATAAAAAGTATTGTCTTTAGGGAACCACCAACCACTGCCGAAGATATGCGTAATCGTATAACACAGGCTTTTCATAGCATTACTGCTGAGTTGTTGCGTAAAGTTGAACAATCTTTTAAAAATCGACTTCAGGTCAGCATCCGAGAAAACGGACAACATTTTGAACAATTATTATAAATCATTATCGCTAATGATTAGCGTTAAATTGTTTTTTTTTTATTTTATTGGTTTTGTATTTTTAGAAATAATTTTAATAATTATAGTGTATTAGTTTCTATTGCGTTTTTTAATTTGCAATACAATTGTTTTGCATTGTTTTTTTTCTATTTATACGAGGATTTAAAAAATGTTCCAATAATCTTATACATTTTGAAAAATTGAAAATAATTCGGAAACGGCTATATTTAGGGATAGGGAGTTGTATATCGAATTGATAAGGGTTAATATGTAGAAACCAAAAACGGAATAATATACAGGGTGTTCTATTTGAAAAAGTAAACCTTTACTAGTTGGAATAATGTCTGATTGGCAAGTCATTTGTAAACACCCTGTATGCAATTATGACATTTTCTTTGCATTATAAGAAATCTCTATCTGTGTACTTGTTATGATATAAATTAGATAATTTTTGTTTTTCAACGGTTAAGGAGGTACATTTTCAAAGCTATCTCTGTAATTTCAATTTTTTTTATAAAAAAAGACATAACTCAAAAACTGCTATATTTAGGGATAGGGAAATATATTGCAAATTTGCTAGGAACAATGTGTAGAATTCAAAAAGTAATAATATACAGGGTGTTCCATTTAAATTTTTTTTATTATAGTTTGGTCATCTTTAAATAAACAATCTGTATACATCCCAAATTTTATTAATCTAACTTATATGAAACAGAAGATATAGAAGAAGGCGCTCTTGTTGCCGGATATATATATATATATATATATATATATATATATATATATATATATACAGCGTGTTCCAGGATTGATGTTACAAGAGGTGTGATGGACTAAACATTTTTTAATTTTATTTTAAGACTGTGGGATTAAGCCCTGCTTGATTTGAAAAGAATTTTAAGAATACTTTCAGTCTTTGAAAAACAAGTCGCCTTTCAATGCGATGTCTGAAGTCTTTAAAACTGTTCCGAATTTCCTCGACGTGTATTTGGTGTACTCCATATCTTATCCTTTCTTTTAGTATTTCTGTATTGTTGGGTATTGGTTGAGAGTAAACCAGTTGTTTGAGGCAACCCCATAAAAAAATCTCATGTCGTCAGGTCTGGCGACCTTGCAGGTCACGCAATCGGACCATTTCTAGCTAGCCACTTTTCCCGAAACACCAAGTTTATCCATTCAGCTACGGGTGCTGTCGAATGTGCAGGGCATCCGTCTTGCTGTAAATAAATTGCTTGTCTTTATGTCAGTGGAAAGACATGTAAGTTCTCTTCCCTGAATCTGTCAAATAGCTGTAGATACTGAGAGATTCTGATTTAACCGTCCATCTATGAAGAAAGGTACAAGAATTCCAAAACGATATGAAACGGCATACCACACATTCACTTTTTGGTAATACTGTCTTCTACAATTGATCCGAAAGTTTGGATTTTCTGTAGACCAGTAGCGACAATTTTGAGACGAAATAGCGCCATTTGTAGTCTTCGTCTGGAAATACGATGTTTTTATAAAAATTGCGTTCTAAAATACATTTCTCCCCGATGGTAAGACAAAATAGTAATCTACGGCCTGCAACACCTTCTTCCATAGTGTGTCCAAGTTTTGGCTTGAATGGCTTTCCTTGTTGAATTTATAAATTCTTTGCAATTCCGATTTACCAACATTAAGATTTTGTGAACGTTCCCTCAATGATAATCTGGGATGTTCTTCCACGGAATCAATAACAATAGTTGCTTTTATCATATTTCTTTATTTCTTTCTTAACGTTAAGAACGCTACCATAACACTGAAAAACGTAAATTCTTTGCTGTAACGTTAACATAATGTGGGAGTAATTGAAATTTGAACAAAGGGTATTTCAAATTATAATCTGACAGTACTTAAGATCATTCAATTGTCTTTTCATGGCCCATTTAAAAAATACAATTTATTTTGTTTAATCTAAAAAATAGCGGTTTAACCAAAGTGGGTAGATCTTCTTGAAATTTTGTGCAAGGCCATAATTACTGATTATGAACAACTTTTCTTAGCAAAATTTTGCCGCTTCATGAACAAAAAGGATACTTTACCTTAAAAGAAAATAGTTTTCGCTTCACTGTCAAGGCAGACTTATTTAAAAAAACCGAAACTGTTCTTAAAATTCTTTTCAAACCAAGCAAGGTTCCCACAGTCTTAAAATAAAATCCAAAAATTGTTAGTCTGTCACACCTCTTGTTACATCAATCCTGGGACACGCTGTATATACAGGGTGCGGCATTAGTGCGTCGAAGTACGGTATATCCGTTATTAAAGGAGATATCAGAAAAAGTTATTTACAAAAAATTATAAGCTACTTCAAACTTCACATTATAAAATTATTTTAGTATCTGCAGGGTGTTACATATTACTAGGGTGAACCAAACATACTTCTTTTCAAATGGGACACCCTATATATTATTTCAATACAGGGTTTCATTACGTTGTACAGGGTATTTCAAAAGTTATGGTCAATTGTACATGAAAATCATTCTCATTTCAACGTCCTGTATACACTACACAGAACAAGCTAACAATAATTTTTTCCAGGCATAACTTTTTAACATTGGTACAATGTTACGAGAAAGTGATATTTATTCTTTATTGATATAGAGCTAGCCAAATCTCGAACACACGGTTTTGTCAACTTTTTCAAATGAATAACCCTGTATTTTATTTTAAAAAGTGAAGATACACTTTATGTTCTTTCATTAATTTCTGAGATATTTTCGGGGATAATATAACTAGTGTTATAATTATCATAACACATGTTATATTTGGTAAGAGAATATAATGAACGGTAATAGAAAATCATAACACGTGTTACAATTTTAAACGATGTGTCACTTTGATAGTAAATATTACAGTTGCAAGACAATCAATACAATTATTTATTTCTTTGAAACTTTTTGTCACTTTGACAGTAACGTATTTTATTCATTAAAATCATGTGACAGCCAACATTCTATTCTGCGATTTTGTTTTTGTATTTTAACCAATAACAGTAATCAAAAATGTACCATGTGACATGTGAATTATGTTCTCAGTTTAATAACAGAAAGAGATTTTTTTAACAAGTTCTATCATAACAAGTTAGCCGTGAACAACTGACAGATAGATATTATTCAGTAATAATTAGTAGCTTGTCATTTAACAAACCTCTTTGAGATTGTGTAGTGTTTATTAATTTGTAAACACTTAAATACTGTTTGAAATGAACTTTCCTGTTAAGGAATTAACAGGCATGATGTGAGTACTGGGAGAATGTATGAAAAATTGTGTATTAGCACAAAGAATTAACAAAGAGAGATACCCCGCACGAAGGCAACCCGAAAAAATAAAGTTGGAAAGGTTAGTAGATCGTTTTAATCGTACGGGTTCAGTAGAAAAAATGGAAAGGACAAGACCTGAAATTAACGAGGAAAATGAATTTAACGTGATGCTTGAAGTTACGCATAATCCACATAGTACACGTGAAATCTCGCGTCAGCATGATATTATTGACAGATCCGTCCGAAGAATACCGCGTAAAAGTAAGATGCATCCATACCATATCCAGTTGCATCAAGAGTTACTCGAAGATGACTATCCCAGAAGGGTTTGTTTTTTGTGAATGGGCTTAACAACAAATCCACAATCAGGCGGATTTCTTTGATTTTGTTCGCTTTGGAGACGAAGCTACGTTTCATACAAATGGAACTGTGAATACACACAATTTCCATTATTATTAGACAAGTAATCCCCATCTTATAGCAACTCATAGTCAAACTAGCTGGTCTTTGAGTGGTTGGGGTGGTATAGTTGGAGATCACGTAATTGGACCACATTTTTTCAATGGAACAGTAAATGGTCAGGTTTATTTGGAGAAAATCATTTACCATTACTGTTGGCAAACGTTCCTCTTAACATTAGTCAATTAATGTGGTTGTTTCACGATGGAGCTCCAGTACATACCTTTCACAGGGGTGAAATATATAGTTAGCAAGTGAAGAGTTATGTATTCATCAACTCAACATTACGATTTGTGAAACTGTTTAGCGGTAAGTAATGACGTTTTATTTTCTAGAAATGGTATGTAAGATCAGCAATGAATTGCCTGAAAATCCAAGGTTTGTTTTCGACGGTGGAGATCTCTTACATCGTATGCATTGGCCCCGCTCTGCGACGTACGGTGACGTATACAAAGCCTACTATGTTTTTCTTAATTACGGAAGAAATGTCACCGTAGTTTTCGACGGGTATGAACCAAGCACGAAAGACGCAGTGCATAAGAGGCGAGCTGCAGGAAGTCAGTTGCGAGGGTTGAAGTAATTTCGTCGAACGCGGTGACTGTTCCAAAAGAGCAATTTTTGTCGAACCTTGAGAACAAGAAAAGTTTCCTTAACCACCTTTCGTTAGAATTCAAGAAAGCACAGTTCCCCGTTTTTTTGGGCTCAAGTGACGCGGATGTCTTCATTGTTGAAATGGCGAGAACTCAAGCGGGATCAAAACGAGAAGCTGTCGTCGTAGACGCCCACACCGATCTACTTGTACTTATCGGTGCGTTGACACAACCCCAAAGTGCCGTGTACAAGTTAGTTCCAATTAATTCCATCACCGCTAGGAAATCTTACTGCTGCAGTGACTTACATGATGGTCTAGGTACTATGACTAGACATATGGCAAAGTGGTCTTGCACTTCAATGTACGGTAGATGTGGTGGCGAATCGTGTTTGAACCATAGTGAACCAATCACTGAGGAAGATGGCCCCGATGGTGATCTCGAAGACGGTTGTGAACGCGAAAATATTGTAGATGTGAAACGAAGTTGTTTTTTTTAACACATTTAACCTTAAAGTTTGATGTCACTTGAAAATAAAAACAAATGACGAAATAGAATGTCTCTATGTATTTCCGATTACGAGTTATCACCATCTCAAAAACCCCAAGATGGCGACTGATTTTGTTAAGAAATAAGACTAGTTTACCAAAAATCTGAGTTACCGTTAGAAAAAATTGTTTTAATCTATTCTCTGTTTATATGACTGTCCGTTCCGCAGTAATGGCCAATTTTAGGAAATTCCAGTATGGCGGCCGTTGTTAAGGGTGTTCTTGACTTTTATTGTAAAAATGTCATTGTAGTTTATTCTTCTACGTGAACAACGCATTTTAGTGTAAACGGCGTGATTCTATGAAAGTCCGTTCTCGAGAAATAGCCATTTCGAAAGAAATCAAGATGCGTTCATTTTCTCAAAATTTAAGGTTTTCTGGAGAAGGTGAGTGAGACTCAAGGAACATATTCCAGAGGGAAGCACCCTTCTAACAATTTTTTCCGTCGCCGACCCTAATTTGTCTATATTAAAACCAGAGTTGCGTAATAAAATTTGAAAAAAAGTATGTCGACCGAAATTATGAAAAATGGGAGTATCGAGTGATCAATCAAGTACCTGTATTTGAATAGGTTAAGAGGTAAGCAGAAGATATGCTTCATACCATTGGACATCAATGTCCTTCGTATGCGACCGTGAAAAATTGAATTGCAAGCTTCAAAAGAGGTAAATTTTTCGTTGAAATTTGAAACCGATCGTTAAGGCCAGTTTATGACATGATTTTATCAGACCGTCAAATTAGGCTAAATCGAATACCGGAGGCACTGAATATTTCATATGAACGCGTCCATCCTACAGTTCACGTCCAATACCAAAGAAATTTCTTGTTCAAAAATCTGCTGGAAAAGTTCATGCTTCAGTTTTTTGAGATTCCCAAGGGATAATCATGATTGATTTTCCGGATAAGGGTAGAAAAGTAACTGAGAATTACTATTCGACGTTGCTGGCCACTTTACAAGAACATATATGGAGAGAAAACGCGGAAAATTGTCCAAAATTATTTTTTTTTTGAAGAACAATGCCTATGCACACAAATCGCATGTTGCCATGCAAACAATTCTTAATTTAGAGTTAGAATTACCCGAACACCCCCTTTTACACCAGATCTGGCTCCGTTCGACTATAATGTCTTTCCTCAACTGAAAAAAGTCTAAAAGGTCGTATACTTTCTTACAGCAAAGAGGATCCGGGTTTGCAGAGCGAGATAAAAAATTTCTTTAAAGGTCTAGGGGCGTTACAGTTTCGTTTTAATAAATGTATCCAATTAAGACGAGAGTATGTTGAATAATAAAATACTTTGACTTTTAAATTTTGTTTGCTTCTATGGTAGGCTAAGAATTTTTCAATTCATCATCGTGTTTAAACGTTTAATATAGTGTTTATTTTCTGAATAGAATGTGAATAGTAAACATCCGTCGGGCACGGGTGACCTGAATGGTACGTCTGTGATATTTCATTGGCTTATTTTTTAATAAAAGGGCGACCTCTAATTTCTAATAACTTCCTATTTTACCGATATTCAAATATCGAGAGCGTTCAGTATTCGAGTAGGTTTCACACACTGAAGTTACTAACAATTTGTTCAATTTTGATATACTGCGCCTTAACTACGTTACTTTCCTGAAGTGTCGAACTATCATATCTAATTCTTTTAATAAGTTGATTTATCATAAATATGTACATAGAAATCGTGTATAGAATTTTGTCGGAATGTATTTGTGCATTGTTGAAAGAATATCATATTGATACACTACGCCTGAATACTGATACTATGTCGGTTTCACAAGTTTTAGTGCCGGAAAAAAAACAATGCGAGTCTTTTTGCATTTTAGATATTTCCCTCACTAATCATGAGTATCTTAAAAAAAACTTATGACCTCCTGAACCCTAAAGATGTCAGAGAACTTCAAAGAATAATGTCTCAAGAGGACGATCAAGGCTTAGAAAACGATTTTCAAGATGAAGTAGATACTGAAACCGAACATGAAATTTAAATTCGCTAGAAAGATTCAAAGTGATTATCTCTTTTTGGGAAATACAAACAAACAATTTGAAGTAATAATCCTTTACTAAGGGTACAGAAGTCCGCATTTAATCAGAAAGCGTTATAGGTAATGGTGGAATCGCTAAAACTCTTGTAGAATGCCGAAGCTGTCTAATTAACGATGATCTCTTGGAAATTATTGTGCAATACACAAATTAATACATAAAGAGCTTCAAAGATGTTTTCAACGAAAGAGAGATACGGGGCCAATTGATCTTATTGAGCTGAAAGCATTTATAGGTTTTAGTTTGGAAGGTCTGTGGGGTTGTAACAGAGACGAAGTTGAAAAATTTAGTCAGGTAATGAATTTGAAACGTTTCTAATTTATTATGAGGTGTCTGAGATTTGACACAAACAAATAAGTATTCCAGAAATTCGTAAATAATTGAAATAAACTGATTCATTAGGAGAAAATGTCATAATTTACGAACAATTTAGGGCGAGATATAATTTCAGGCAATACATCTCCAGTAAACCAAATAAGTGGAATCAAAGTCGTTGTACTGGTCGATTCGTGAATGTTCTAATCTCTATAATTTAGAGATATACGCCGTATTACGACTCAAAGGAGTTTATCACACAAGCAATAAACCATCGGACCTTGTACTGAGATTTTTCCAACCTATTTACAGACCAGCGCGGTGCATAACAACAAAAAACTGATTCACCAACTTGGATTGGTTGAAGACACCAAGTATAAAATTTGAGCATTGTACAACGTAGCGATAAATGTACATCAATGATCAGTATATTTTTCGCAATAGTAAACATGAGTGGTATGAACGCACAGGTTATCAAGAGATCGGACTTGGCAAATACATAAGGGTCTCTAGGACTGCTTGAAACGTTTCCCACCACAAGCTAAAGAACCAGACGATGACTGTGTCGGAGGATATAGAAGAGAGTGAAACGGGCACGACAAAACGACGGCTAAGTAAATATAATTGTGAAAAATGCAAAAAACCTACTAGTCCAGTCATTTTAGGTTTTCAGTGCAAAAAAAGTGCGGCCAGGCTTAAAAATTATTCAAAGTCAAAAGTCACAAAACTTAGTTTTTTGCAAAAATTTCGTTTTCTATGGCTCAGAGGTCAATTGAGGTGGTTAGAACAATGAGAGTTCATGAAATTATCTACAAAAATTCTCTTACTAATTTTTCACGTACGATGAACCGTTTTAACATAAACGAGCGATGAAATTTCATGTTGACGCGTGAAAAAAAGTCCACATGTTGCCAATAAGAAGCAACCTTGAATAGGAGTTGTCTCGCATCCTATTGTTGTCTGTGGACCGTTATTTTATATCTGCGAGCGTCATTAGATAGCTGTACTGCGCGTGGGTTATCAGTGAGTTAAAGTATTCGTGGGCCAAGCGTGTCAACATTTTGTAAAACGTACAGGAAGTAATCATTAGATTGATAAATCCAGCGGCGGAAAATTGTTTTATTCGCTCTCTAACGCTCCAACTGTGACTGTAGAGAGCGGTTTGAAAACTTTAAGAGAGTCAAGTGTTAAATGATCAATATATTGAACATTTAACAAATGTCAAATCTGTAAATGTGCACTTTAGTTGTCGAATAGACTATGTTAATAAAAACAGTATTGAAGGGTATAAAAAGCGACGCATCGACGAGAGCCCAAACCGACCTAGTAGAGTAGTGGTGACACGACCTGCTTATCATTCGGTAGGTAATGGGTTCGATTCCCGTTGTCGTCTACCTTGTATGAGGTTTTTTCAGCGGGCTTTCCTCATATACATGTAGCGGCATGGTGACTGCGTATATGCACAGCATGTTCGGCTACTTAGGCGAATTCCGGGGTAGTATTTTCCCCCTCAGAACCCTAACTTCCTTACTTCCGATCCTATATCCTAACCACGCCCATCCTTAATCCCGTATTACATAAGTAATGTATGTGTGTATGCTGGGAATCCAGGGTTGTGGCTCAAGGAGCTTGGAAAGATCAAACAGCCCGCAAATTGTTTAAAACAGTATCTGTGATATTTAGGATTTGCAGCTATTAAATCATATTTTTAGTTTACGCGATTTTCAACTATTTTGCCGAACTGATCACCACGTGCATCCGCTGCTTTAATAACTGTCTTTAAATTGAACTGTACTTACATTACTTATAATTGATCTACTTTTTTCTTTTTTTTATGTTGAGCTCTGGGTCAGTTAGTTCGACACAAAACAATTTTTACAATCTAATGCGCGTTGAACGTTTTTTTCGCGGAGAGTATTGAGATGTACAATATAACAATATAATGATTATTTTCTGTACGTTTTACAAAATACCGAGACACGAATATTTTAACTCACTGAAAACCGACGCATAGTACAGCTATATACTGACGCTCGTAGGTATAAAGTAACGGTCAACAGATTACAATAGAATACGAGGCAGCTGATGTTGAAGGTTGCTTCTCATGGAGACTTTTAAGGTGTCTTTTCACTCGACAACATGAAATTTAATCGCTTGTTTATGTTAAAATGGTTCGTCGTACGTAAAAAATGAATGAAACCATTTTTGTAGATAATTTCATGAACTTTCTTTGTTGTAACAACCTCAATTGCCCCTCGAGCCATAGAAAACGAGATTTTTACAAAAAACTGATTTTTGTGACATTTGACCTTGAATAATATTTTAAACTATCGTTCTCTATTTTGAATATGTTGTATAAAACAACAAAATTGCGCGCGCTATTTTTTTGCACTGACTGGACTGTATTTGTTTGATGTATATTAAATGTTTCTGCACTGTCTGTTCAATACAGGATATCTCATTTGCTTGTTAATTTTTTGTTTCTTTAATATTTTTAGTTAGGCGTCTTCAATATTTTCACCATTACACGTAGACTGCACACTAGCGTATTGTTACTTTTTATGAAGATAAGGACTAATACAAATATTATTTAGTTTTTATAATAAATAAATTTTTATTGAACATTTTTTTGCATTCTGGTTGTATTTTTATTCGTATGTTAAATAAATGCCAAAAGCGAACGTCATGTGTTATTCTTTAATTAAAATAGTACTCTACCAGTAGCAATGATTTTATACCACGCGCCTGATCTCGTTGTAAAGTGTACTTCGGCGCCCGACGGAAGGTTAAGAATACTGGTTGTTATTCAGGTATTCAATTGCAGCCTTAATCATTGATAATCGTATAATACAAAAGGAATTATTGCAAATCTTTGTAACTTAAAATCGGGGTTTGACAGTGTATGCATTTTTTTTTGTGGTGACGTAGATTTGTAATGGGTGGTATGGAAAAGGGAAGAAAGAAATTAGGCCCTACGCAGCTATGTACGATATCATTGTCGTATATTGAGGATCAAGATCGTTTTGGTACGTTTTAGCTCACGCAAGGCAGGTGTATTTTTGTGAATAACGAACAGGATTGGTCCGAACAGTTTGGGTTTTTAAAGGTGATTCAACTTGTAGCTAACGTGCTATAAAGTCGTGAACAATTCGTGCCCCGCGACCTTAACTTCCGTGGTGAGACATACATCCCTGTTTTAGTGATATAAGGGCACATATTTTTTTCTAGTGGGCATTGGAGTGAAAGTAAAAGAACCAGAGCGGCTTGAGTATTTAGTGTGTATTAAGGTGTTGCAGTATTTGTTATTAAAGGAAGGTGTGTCGCACCATAGGATTTGAAAACCTTGTCGTGATTTCTTCAGCGACAGCAACGCTTATATTCAAAATTAGTAGGACCTGTAATATTAAAAGAACTTGTTTACGTCGATAAGTAGTTTTGTGTAGGTGATAACTTGCTTGAAAGCGGTTTAGAGGTGAATTATATCTGGGGTGGAAAGGAGCAGACAGGAATCGTTGTTCAGATGCTGTTTGCTATTCGAATTCAGCATAAACGCAAACGAAACTGTGTTTAACTGTTCGTAAACGTTTACGGTAATAACGCTATTTGTAATAAATAATCTTACAACTATACAGCAATACAAATATAAGATACACTTACGTAGAATTATTTCGAACGAGAAATTCAGCTTGAACCTAACAGAATAACCTTTTTTTAGTACCGAATGATTGTTTCCTACGTAAGAAAAAATCTATTATCACAGATACAAACCAATCAAAACAAGAAATTAAGTATCCGCTCAATAATCATTTGTTTATTCAATAAACATTAAAAAAGGAATCAAAGTTTAAGTTACCCAAATTATTGTTTTATTCAATAACAAATAAATTAATGTAAATTGTAGGTTTTACATACCAAATACTATTGCTACCACAAATATATTGATTTAGAAACAATTTATTAAAAATAGTTAAAATGCCGAAATGTTTAGTTCTGTAGGAAGCAGTTACACATCAAAGTATTTTGTAAACTTTATTTTTTACTCATCACAATAATTGTAAGGAAAACTAAAAGACGTATACTGTTGAGCTCAATGGTATATGTAGTAGTGTAACCGGAGAGTTACCTCAAACAAACCGATCTTCAGACGAAACTGAATTTAATCCTATCCCATATAAAAGGTAAGTACTGATACCGACATAAAATGGGACTTACATTAAAGTTCTTTATAATTGAGTCCCCAAAAACAGCTTATACATTTACTAGTACAAGAACCCCTGTATATTTTGTCAATATAGACTAACAGTGAAAGTAAGTAAGTAAAC
This sequence comes from Vesta saturnalis, assembly GCA_036346205.1. Lineage (NCBI taxonomy): Eukaryota > Metazoa > Arthropoda > Insecta > Coleoptera > Lampyridae > Vesta > Vesta saturnalis. The sequence goes on along the minus strand of JARFJB010002472.1, from coordinate 778,394 downwards.
AATGGTTAACGGTTATTAAATACAAATTATATTCATAATATATGACTATATAATATGTAAGCTTTGTGTGTATGATTAGTTAGTTTTACTATATTTCAATATTTAGATAACGTATAACTGGCACGAATATCGAATAGTTCAATGTAAGCGGCTATATTGAATATGCAACAATTTCTACCTGTGCAAACAGACATAGATTGGTGTATATAGCTATGTATCATAGATTCATTGACTCGACAACCAGGTGAAACGAATGTAGTTGTACTTGTTTTGAAGAGATAGATTCAGCTAGAGTATATCAGTAATCGCTAAATAATGGAGCTAACATTTCTAATAAGTAGTCATGTAATTTCAGAAGCAAATATAGAAGTTATTTTTCGAAGAAATTACACAACGATATAACCATAATTTTATATCGTCGATGATACAGAAGATGGGTACAGAAAAAAGTCGAAAACAAAGGTACTGAAGCAATTTCAGATACAGGATTCATGTGTACTGACAGAAAACATAATTAATTAATTTACTTACCACATACATAACAGATGTCACAGTGTAGAACTTTGCTTCTAAGACAAGCTCCTTGAGAAAGCAATATACAGTAATACTTATTCAATAAATAGCGCGTTGGCTTGTATTAAAATTAAATTTGGGTTGCTCAATTAAAATTAAACGTGGACAATTTCAAGCACGAGTCTTTCAATTAATTCTTTTTGAAAAATGTTATCAAAATTTTTTGGTTTTACTACGGCTACATTAACTGTAGCCCATTACCTTAATTTCATTCTACCAATAAGTAAATAAAAGTATAGAACTATGAGTTAAATAATAAATTATATCAAATTATGCACATTACAAGCAGTTCAACGTAATAAATAAAATTTCTAGGCCTTCGTCCACTTTTAAATTTGTCTCTACGACAAGTGGCAAACCGCTACCGTTTGATACACAGCCTCACCTGTACGGCATCATCATCTACACAACGTGATAACCACCGTATTTAATCACGCCCCTTAAAGGCAATCGCCTTGTAATTAAAATACCGACCTCACAAACACGTGCACACTAATTACAATCTGACCAATCGACTCATTGAAGTACTAACTCATCCATCATCCTGAATCAATTTTCAATTAATTGTTAATGATCAAGGCCGCATTTGACATTCGTATGTAAACAAAAAATATTCCACTTTTATATAATACACTTAAATATTATTCCCTGCAGATTTGATATATAAATTCATTGAAAATTAACGTTAAATGAGTCAATTTTGCAACCTCACTTAATGCTGGTATCACTTACTTGTGAAATTAATTTAGTAAATCTGACTCGCCATTAACAACAAAATTAACATTTACCTTTACCGAACTATCCTATATTTTGTCTAATTACCCTTACTATAACACCCAGAACCGTTACTTATTTTCTTGCATGTGTTACTAAACATTATGTTTTAGTGAATTACGCTAGACGGCCAGAATCGCCACCAGCGCAGATTCAAACAGAGGGACAGCTGAAGCCTAACCGAACCCAGCAGATATAATGTTTAAATTACTATTTTGATAGATGTAGTTATTAATTTAACCACCCCATTAATTCTCCATCCCATAATAATTTTATATTTATTTTAAGACACATGCCATCAAGCATTGATCTTTACTTCCGAATCTATATAAAGATTTATTTAATTACTTAATAACAGTATTTTTGTACAGCTGCAAAACAAGCGGTACAGGGATACGTCACGCATTAAGCGAAAACTAACAAATTTAGCTCGTTATCACTTGCACTTACTAACAGCACCAACTTTTTTAGGCGCACATTGCCACTGGTGAAAGAAAGCAGTGCGCATCAAGAACAGAAGGGAATGGTTAAGCACTAGCAGAAAAGCAACTCTCTTTGTAAAACCTTGTTCATATCCACAAAAGGTAACTGATTATTCTGCTAGAAAGAAGCGGTTGAATTTATTACCAAAAACTTGGTCTTCACCCTGCATCTCAAGATAAATAACCGGGAATACTTCACCACGTGTCCTTGGCGCACGGTATTGCCAATACACGTAGTGCTCATATTACAAAAACAACTACACAAGTGTTCAGTTAAGAGATTATCCTACCTTCACCCTATTTTCTTTATATTGACCCATCAAATCTTTGTCTTTTTAGTTCTATTTTCGAAAGTCGGTTTGGAACCGCCTTTAATGATAAGGGGCTCTGAAAACATTTCACCTAATTAATTACATACCAACTAAAGATGCGTATCTTTTATTTTGACCTCTAGTGGGTTAAACACCAAATTTTCAATGTGTAACTTGTGGCAATATAATGTCCGTATCAGGCACTTCGGTTCCATCTTTTCTAAATACGTTTTCGTTAATAATTAATAGCATACTAATTAATACTATCCATCTCATATTGTGACCTCAATCGGACGATCTCTACTGTGCCAAAGGTCAAGGTATACCCAACCAGTATTGGATACCGTACAGTGATGTAAGCGTGATTCGAAAGATTCTGAACGTATATTTCATTGCTGTGTATCTATTAGTAATCGCAACAAACGTCAGGCTAGACCTCCAGCTAACTGCCGATTTTTCTTAGCGTGTTATATAGTTAAGAGGATTCAGTTAAAACAAATTAATTTTGGATTTACTGAAAAAGCTACGAAAACGTGATAAATTGTGGTAATTCCGTAAAGTATATAGTCCTCATAGTTGGTGTTTCACTCTTTACGGCATTACCAGAGTAATATAGCAGCTATTGCTTTAGCTTACAGTTCACGAAGAGACGATTGTTTTGGTACAAGTGCACTTTATTTGTAGGGCGCGTGTCCTACATTTTTATGTATTTCTAAGTGCTACATAAACGAGGTACGCAGTTAATTATTAATTATTTACTGTACTTGAGACAAGATATTAACACGCGCCAGTTTTATATACGGTAAGGCAAGTTCTGACAAATATCTAACCTTAAAACTTGCATTGTTGAAGGCGGCCTGTAGATTGAAGCTTACATATGGGCTTAAGCTCCGTAAATATTTTTTTCATAGATTAGCTCGATGTGATTATAGTATTGAATTTTTTGTCACGTTAAGATTTCTTTTAAATTGATCTTTCTAGGTCAATTAAAACTAAAGATAAGCATTTTAAACAAAAACGTCGATCGTTCACACAATACAGTACAGAGTTCAGGTTGCTTTAGAAGCAATTAAATACGACAATCAGGATTAGGGCGGACGGTAAATAAAATTTGGAGTTTGGATTTAAGAATTGTCGAATGTCTACAAGAAGGTGATTCTGTTAATCAAACAAAAAAAGTGGTGGGACGATGTTGGGGTCAAGTTTAAGCAAAGCTACGGTACGGTTTGGCAATTACGCAACTTGACGGTAATGAATAACTCTAACCTGACAAATCAACGAATACTACATGATTTTTATAGTACACTGGTATACTGCTACTGGCGTTGGCATAAAAACATTCCAAACAGGCTTTGGAATGTTTCTCAAACCGAACTAACTTATATTGTGGAAGGCAAGAAAATGGTAAATCTTGTTGGAAAAGGACATGTTTATAGACAAGTCTATTCGAACCTGGACTGGTTATGACACTTTTTAGTTGCATAATTGCATTTGATATTTCAGTTCCGCCTTTAATAATTTTCAAAGGAGTGAGGGTGTTGAAAGGTCCATCGGAAATCGGTATCCCTTATAGCCTGGTTAGGTCCTTCAACATGGGATTTTATCAAAATAATCCCCATTATTTTACTAATGGATATTTATGCTTGCTAGACGATTCATGGTTGCAATGGTGCACACGCTTGACGTCCACAGTGTAAGATTTCCATCCCACTATCTTTGCAATCGTTAGGTGTTAGAATGTACAACATCGAAATGTAAGAAGTAATTGGATACCTTTATGCGTCAGTACACATGAGATAAATCCAACCGATTTGATTTCTAGTTACTTAAAACAACCTAGCATTTAGTTTTCGTGCCCGATACCATTCCGAATAGTTTTGAAAAAACACGATGTTATGTAAAACCAGATGCATCGCAGATGAAGCTTCGGTTCCTTACTTAGTTGTAGATCAAACTTCAAATCGTTTCAGAACTAATTCTACAAACGTCGCTATAGACCATTCATTGAAAATTCCCCCAAATTAAACAGGGAATTATTCCTCCAGAAAGTCTTAGTCTGAAATTATTGTTCCAAGTCAACCATCGACGTCTTGTGAGGTTTGTAAAAAGCAACCACAGAAAACCACATCATTAAAATTCCTTTCAAAGTTAAAAAAGTAAGGAGATTGGTATTGTGGAGTATGCGGTGGAAGTAATAATGAAAATGTTAAAAAAAAGGAGCGAAGTGCAGTTTTTGTTTAATATGGTACCACTGTCAGAGCGGTGGATGACTCGATGACTTTAGTGAATGACGCATGTGTAGCCGGAAGTGAATCGGATTACTATGTTTAACTAGCCCGGAGTTGTCAATGGTAATTGGCAAATTACTTTATTATCTACAAATAATGTATCGTATTCCTTGTTACTGGAAGTGTACAATTTTTTCATATAAGCAAAAAGTTGAGTCCTTCTTATAAAAATTTTCATCAACATAGTGGTAAAATCAACTATCATTCATATACGTACCTAAGTTTATCCTATGCATTAACCAGCTGGTTTCTATGAATTTACGTAACGACATCTTAATGCTGGAGCTTTGTAAAATTGTCACTATCTAAATGCGTTTTGGTGACATGCTTTTCAGTTTGGTCTGTTGCTTCAACTTAAAGTCTAGTGCTAAATTCCCGTTAGTGAAACATTCCTTAATGATATCTTCCCAACTGCTTCCATTGTACAGTAGAAACTAAATATTATCCTATTGGATTTGTGCTTCATTTTTCTTGTTTTATATGAACTTTTTTTGTGCGCTTACCGCAAAAAAAAACCCGTTAAGTCTCAAATAATACTTTAAGATTAGGTAAATAACAAAATTGTGTTTATTAATCACTCTCACGTTCGCTTTCATTCCCAGGAACACTGTCTACTGCTGTTGTCGATGTTGGTAAGGATTTATACCAACCATGGAATTCTTCAGGTATGTCTCCTTTTTTGCACAACTGTATCAAACTTTTTTTTTTCTTTTGTGCTATCGGAAGTATTTTTGAATACAGCTTTTTCAGATTGATTTGTTGTAAATTCTGTTGACGCCCTTTACCAAAAATAAAAATTTCTTTAAATTCTGAGGTATGGCCGTTTTTAATATTGTTTTATGCCTGGGCTGGTTTTTCGTACCTTTACTTCTAAACCAATTGACAGTTTCGCCTTCGTTATTCTTGTTTCTGTTCTTGATTATATTTTGGAATAAATCTGTCAAATCTTTAAAATCTGGAAAAAGCATTTGAAAGACTGTAAAAATATTGAACCAATCTCAGTGTCCTTTTGTTGTCTGTATAGCACTTTGCATGCTGTCAACTTCCATAAATGTGTGTCCACTTTCTAAAAACTTATGTTCAATAGTGTCCAAATTTGTAATTTGTCCCAAATATAAGAAAAGTGCGGCTATATTTTGGTTGCCATTTCGTCTACCGCAAGTATCAGAATAAAAACAGATTAGCGTGATTTGAGGATCTAATTGGATGATATATTTTAGTAGGAAACTTTCTATTTCAGGCATCACGTAACATAGTTTAAGACTGTAATACATTGAGCGTCATTGGAAAGAATCTAGAGAAAGGCGTGCAAAACAAATGTACAACACATAAATGCTTTATCTGTTTGGCACCAGGTGTTGCTTATACTGGGCTTCCAAAGTTTGTTTTTCTTCAGCACTTTTAACGGAATCGTATCTGTTGCATAACTGGCAAACATCTTCTTTAGGTTTAAAGAAAGAAAGATTGTAATTATTAGAAACAGCTCTTCTGTATGTAATCCCATTCACAGGTGTTCAGTTAAATTTAGCACATTCTTCTATAAAGGCTACCCATCTTCATTATGCAGTGGTGTTTGACTGAAGTTAAACACTAAACTGATTCTTCCAGAATGACCTTCTCGTTTTTTCATAGTGGTGCGTTACACTAAAGCGAGTGTGCAGTTGTGTTTATATTGATTCGCCTGTAAATTTTGTAAAAAATGAACGACAAATATTTTACCAGAAGTGCTAAGTGTGTTATGGTGGCATTATAAGATAAGATCATTAAAATGAAATATGAAAACGAAATTATGTTGGATATTAAAATTAAACGAACGTTTAAAAATTAAGTGGGCATTGTTACCATGGATACATCAACGAACAAGCTTGCAAATATTTGTCAAAATACATTAGAGGGAGTTATAGATCTATAATTCCCTACTATAACTCCCTAGGGAGTTATGAACATGTCTACAGTTACGGTAACTAAGGGTTTATTTGTTCATAATGTATTGGTATGAAATAAAAGTGTTATAAAGGGTTTTTGCGGTAAACAATGTAATCGATTAGTAATATTGGATAATATGCAAGAAGCAATCAAAAGCCCTTACAGTATTTTAGTTGTTTGAAGTATAGCTTTTTGGACTTGACGAATATGGTATACTATAAAAATAACCTTTAATAATTATATGGACTTACGAGATTCTGTCAAATTATTCAATATCAATTTTTGTACTTAACTGTGTTCTTACTTTGAAATCAAGCAAGAATGAACTTAACGGGTTTTTGCAGTAAGCCCACGTATTATGTAACTGCAATTTCAGTAAATACAACTATGAATTAAACTTTTGTTGCAATGCTCTAAATTTTCGCTATGATATTAAACTTTTTTGACGCTGACAACTGATTTATAGAGGTTTGGTAATTTTTTATAATTATACAATGCAATATTTTGTATAAAGTAATACTATGACAGGTGTTTCGAGAATCTGGTACATGGCATTTCCGATTCATATTGCGACAGATATTATTAGAATTTCTTGGCGCAGCTTAAAACTCCACAATTTCTACATGCTACTGCATGCATTCCATTACAGTTCTAGGCCTACTGACGTCACGCCCCACACTTCTACATTCCCGCCTGGTATAGAGTACGCCTTGACTTCGCATTTTTTTTTAAAACGGCCTTTTTGCAATTTCATAATTTGATCCCTATATGATTATTATCTGAAAAGGTTTTTCAGAAATATGTTACAAAAATAATTTTCAAATGGTGGACTATCCATACCAAAGTTCTAAATAGCTACCTAAAATTTTAGGGTGACCTTACGTAGAATGTACTATATCCAAGACCTGCCCTGCCCTTCACTAAGAAAACCAGCATTAAAAATATGCCATACTTTTCATGCTATTTAAATTCAAATTGTCACGCAAATTAAGTCAGTTTGGTTTGGAATATTAAGTTTTTACAAATGGAAATATAATTATCGAAAACTGATAAACAAACAACAACACAAAACGTAGAAAAGTACATTAATAGGCAACAGTAAAAAACAAAACAACACATTAATGGAATTGTTACGTTAACAAATGTTCAAAATGCCGCCCATTTGCTTCAAAGAATTTTTCCAGGCGTCTACCCATCCCTTGGTGGGCAGTTTTTTACGGTCCCTTGGAAATTTAGTAAACTCTGTTTAATTACACACCAGGTATAAAAGTGGTGTGAGATCTGGTGGCCGGGGGTCACCAGTGAAAAAATCCATTATTTCCCAAACGCCTATCTTCAAAAATATCGTTCAATGTATCCTAATTTATGCTAGTATTGCGAGGAGGAGCCCTATCATTTTGAAACACAGTATCTTTCGTTTTCTATTAAACCGATCAAAATTGGTCTAACTATGTCATTAATATTACTGTATGGCTATTAATTTATAGTACGGAATATTTCAAACTTGTTTTACTTAAAATTATATGTAACGATAAATTAACACTTAGTCTTAGCGTTAATAACAATATGTGCCCTCCATATACGTTGGACTCACTGCTCTTATCGTTTGTGAGCATATGTGGTCAGTTGCTGTTGCATCTGTCGCTTGTATAATTTACTCTTTTAGCTGTTGTATTGTAGCCGGAGGGTTATCTCGCAAAATCCACAGTTTTAGCATACCCCAAACAAGCGCATTCAATGATATTAAATCCGAAGGGTGAGATGGAAAAGAAGAATGGGTCAAACGCGAAATCACGTTGTTTCCAAACGTTCTTCTAAGGTCATCTACAAACGGTGTGAGAAATTGTGTGTTACAGCTCTCTTGGCTAACAGTTGCTGGATGTCCGTTTTCCTCAATGAAGTAAAGCCCAATAATTCCTTGTCCAGAAACTCCACACCAGACGGCCACGTTTTCACTATGTAACACTATTTCTTCCACCTCTTCTGCTCGATGGAAACCTAAAAATCTAGTGCTACTCGTATTTAAATGACCTGACAAATGAAAATTCGTCACTGTACCAGATGTTACTGGTCAAACTGGAATTATTATATTTCAAAGCAAGTATTCTATAGCAGTATTCAGGTCTTGTCGAGTAATCACATTTTCTCAATTGTTGGCTCGTCTGAATAAAGTATGAATGGGAATGAAGTTATTTCAATACCTTCGGCAGAGTTCTCCCGTTTATATCAAATTTTGTAGCAAATCTCCGTTCACTAGGAGATGTTGAGCTCACAATTTGATTGAATACGCTTTTCTGATTTTTGTTGGTATCTACTGTTATCTTTCGTCTATCTTTACCTTTTCATTAGTGTAACATACTTCCCCAGTTCTTCTAAATTTGGTTATAACGTTCAGTACAATAGCATTACTACTTCGCGGACGAATTTATTGCTTGGGCTATTTTGTCTGCCTAAAACGTATGAGTCAATATAATGCTCAATTGAACAGAATTTGTACCAAAATTTCTATTATATATTTATTTGATTTGGATTAGATTTTACATTTTTAACCTTACAGTTATACAACTTAATATTCAATCTAGTACTTTGGGGTTGCCTATAGTGTCATACATAAATTCCAATTTTACCATAACTTTTCAAAAATTTCTAATCTCTTGCTTTTGTTTAACATGCATTTTTGCTGATTCATAGATAACACTCTTTCTTTTCACAAAACTTTTGCTTTTGTTAGCATTAGATGCTTGGTTGCTAAAGCATTCCTTTAATAATTCTCTGATTTAATTTCACTCTTCCCAAAAAGGATATTTAAAAATGAATTTCGTAACTAAGAAAATAAGTTTCTGCTGGAGATTGCTGAGTATACATTGTTTTCTTCGCCTAGTGCGGTTTTAAAGTTTACCATTCATATAGTTATAACGAAGAGTTCGCCTTCCACCTTTATTATTCTACGCGCCTTTCTTAATGGCTCATTATAATTTTCATTTTGTGGTTGTTTTCGTTCTGGGTGTTATCGTTATCGTGTCATATGTTATAACTAAAAGAAATTTAAGATTAGATCATCTGTACCTGTATGTGTGTGCGTGCGTGCGTACATGTTTGCGTGCGTGCGTGCGTGGGTGTGTGTTGTGTGTGTGTGTGTATGTGTGTTGTGTGTGTGTGTGTGTGTGTGTGTGTGTGTGTGTGTTTGTGTGTGTGTATGTGTGTGTGTGTGCGTTTGTGTGCGTGTGCGTGTGTGTGTGTGTGTGTGTTTGTGTATGTGTGTGTGTGTGTGTGTGTGTGGTGTGTGTGTCTGTGTGTGTGTGTGCGTGTGTGTGTGTGTGCGTGTGTGTGTGGGTGTGGGTGTGTGGGTGTGTGGGTATGTGGGTGTGTGCGTGCGTCCGTGCGTGTGTGCGTGCGTGCGGAAGAGCGTGCGTGTGTGCGTGTGTGCGTGTGAGTAGATTACCTAGAAGTTCCATCTTTTTACACCTTTGGTTCACCTCGTAGAAAAATAACTTAAGTAGAACATCAATAATCAACTTAGAAATCGGCAAAAGGTCAGACAATTTTAACCATATTCTTTACCCCCATGTTTTATATATGTAACCTATACCCCGATTATTTTCTTCTCCATCCCGTAATACTAAAGCAAGAAAACTATTAGCATACCTCCCTGATCTCACTAAAATGTTATTTATCTGAACCATTTTCTGCAATGTGTTTCTCCTCCACTTTCCCTTTGTTTTTTTCTGTGTGCATCTATAATTAGAACCGTTAAATATAATGTATTACATTATTACTAAATTACTTACTTTTTATCGTTAGATCTTTAATTTTTGTATGAATTGTCCTTTTAACTACCGATTTGTAATAAGCTGTCGGCCATTATTTTTATCTTTTAACGTTTGTGCTGTGTTAACTATCAAACAAGCCTGCGCACGGTAAAACTAACATAGGCACCTAAACAGGTGCCTATGTTTAAGCTTTGAATTTAAATATTGATGTAATTGATTAAATTTTATCTTTTTTTAGCTTTCCCTTTGATATTACGTCAAATTAAATTTTGTTAGGGCATAAAAGGTATTCCGAAAATAATTATCATTTTGCAAATTAACTTTTACACATTGAAAAACCTGCGCTATTTTAAGAAGTCCTTACGCAATTAATCAGGTTCATATTTTATTTACATTTTAAATTACTGTAACATAATTTACACGTTGATACTTATAAATTTAGCTACATAATTAATCGTGTAGTTACCTGGTGTTGGATATTAATTTGAAATTTATTTGTCTTTCTGTATAAAATGTCCATTTTTAAAGACGTTTTGTTTATGTTGTACTTTTTTTTATTTGATTCAGCAATTATAGGTTTTGTTTTACAGTATATCATTCTTTTTTTCCTATTGGTTTCTCCTTTCCATTAGTTACCTGATCGCCTCTTCTAGACATTGTAATTCAGGAGCTGGGATAACGGTGATTACTTTTTTTGGAGAAGCGGCTCCTGGCGCCCTTACCTCTACCGGAATTTTCTTAACCCCGATCCGAACCGACTGACCGGAAATTCCTTCCATCCGTAAGTGAGCAGCGACCCTTCTTTCCCCCTTTCTTTTTTCTTCGCTTCTCGTTTTTGCACACAACAGCATTTTCTTCAATGGTTAACATTATTTTGAAACTTACATATTAGTACATCTGACCAAAACCAATTGTTAATGTTTATGTCAAATAACAGTATCACTTGCGAGAGGTTTAAGCAAAATCATGCCTACTGTTTCAGTACTATAGATTAATAGCCTTGCTGTAAAATATGGTTATTCAAATTCTCGTCAAAAAATAAAGAGTGCATATTTTGTAATTTTTAGCACAATTTACGTTAAATTGCCAAGAATACTGGAAATTAGGAGCACGTACAGTTCTTGGATTTTTAGATGCCAAATAATGACTATTTCTTTTGTTAAACATGCTATTTTTTGTAAATTTGGCTTCGTCGAACATTTGAAAAAAGAATTTTGGACTTTAAAATATCAGAAACCTGCTCTGCGTCTCTCCTAGATGTTTCCGAATACTCTGAAACGAAATCAAAAATATTTATTTCTTACGCAATGCTACCTAAATCATTATTAAATAGTCCTAGATTTGAATCCAAATGTGGATGTCAAAAGAGCCCATACTCCAAACAATTACACATTAATCTACTCACACATTCCCTTGTTGTAGTGGATTTTTGCGGGTACCGTTCTACAAATGTTCTGCATGCTCGATTAGTTATTCTTCCACATTCACCATACAAAATTAATAAATCAAATCTTCATTTGTAAAACGTGAGCATGCGATTTTTAATAAATTTTGGGGAAGTACTACGTCAAAGCACACTTTGTTACTTGCATTGTAATTTAAGTGGTACATGATTTTCCTAATTTCACGTTTTCGTGGTGAAAGGTAACCCGGTTAAAGAATATACTACATAAAGTTGCCGTAAAATTTTACGAAGAATCCAAAAATATACTTTAGCTGGGTTAAAAAAATTGAGATTTTTATTTATTTTTCTTTTTGTACTAATAATGTTCCTAAACAGGCGAAGATTTGCCTAACATGCTAAAGCACTCAGGAACTCTGGGAGGGGGTTAGAGATATTGTTATCAAAGTTTGGAGGGAAACAGGAACTGGGCAGTGCATTCCACAATTTGGTCGCCGTGTGGAAAAAATGTAGATTGCGCCCGTTTATTGTAACCATGTGGAGCGTTGAGTGCGTAATTATGGTGTGTATATGCAAACAGAGTGCTCCTAACGAATATAGCCTGCGAAGGTATTAAGGAGTGTGTTTCGGAGACACACTTGCCATTGTAATGCGATAGAACAAGGAAAGAACCGACACTGTTCTTCTATGCTGAAGAGAGTGTAAGTCAGATGTTAGAGAGTCTTACAGCACTTTTTTGCATGCAGTTTACCATATCAAGGGCGTATTGGGGAGCACTGACCCAGAGGTGGGAATTGTATTCCACATGAGGTCGAATTTGAGGGTTATACAGCAAAGGGAGTTATTTTAATGTGAAGTACTGTTTAGATTTGTAGAGGAAGCCCAATTTAAAGGCAGCTATTTTGCAGGCAGACAAAAACTAGTCACCCCATGATAGGTTCGATGGTACGGACATCCTTCACATGGAAATACAATTTGAAAGCTTGAGGTACAGGTCATTTATATTTATAGCAGAAAATGATCGGTCTTTCTTGGCGGACACAAGGCAACACTGAGTTTTGTCGGCGTTGAACGTGAGTAGATTATTCCTTCCTCATTCAAGGATACGTTCTAGGTCACTGTTTATTCAGGCTGCCATTTTCACTTTAACTAACTAGACTTATTGTCGTGGGAAAACTGAGAAGAACTACAATTTAAAGTGCTGTCGTCTGAAAAACAATGGATCGGGTTATTTGTTGAGGAAATGAGGTCATTTATGTATAGCAGGAAAAGTGTGGAAGCTATTGCTGATCCTTGGGGTACGCCCGCGTTAATAATTGATTCTTTCGAAAAGAAGCCATTGACGGCAACACGTATACGTCTAGGAAGCTGGAGATCCAGTTGTTGAGCGTATCGGATAATCCGAACGACATGAGCTTGGCAAGTAAGCACTTGTGCCAAACCTGGTTAAAAGCCTTTGAATTATCTACAGCTACTGCGACCTTTCTAATGTGTTATTTCAAAGTACGGTAACATATGCAAGAAGATCGCCCGTTGAACGACTCTGTCTGAACCCATACTGGTGATCGTTGAGGAGTATATTGGACTCGAGAAACGAAGTTAGTTGGTGGTTGATGGATTTTTCCATCATTTTCGATAGAATGAAAGTGATAACTATTTGCCGATAGTTCTGTTTCATTGCCCTTTTTAGGAATAGGCTCCACGATGAGGGAAACTCTCCAGATGACATGGAGATCGACAATACAGGTACTAGCTCGGGGTAGCTGCAATACCGTCAGGGCTAGTCGCCTTGTTTGAGTCAAGTTTATTGATAATTGATTCTAGGGGCTTGTATCGAAAGTGTACTGGTTTTATAGCGTATGGCGTAGATTTGGGCGACCGACAGCACAATTTTACCAGAATCACTGAGACATGAAATTGACGCAAAGTAATAGACAAAGAGGTTGGCTTTGTCAGCAGTATCATCTGCTATAGCTCCGTCACGAGACGTAATGGGAGGAAAAGAAGATGTACCTAAAGTTTTTACTGATGGATTTAGTTAATGAACAAAATTTACGACTACCCAGAGAACATGATACTAATTCTTTGCATTTGCGTTCTTCATACATCTTTTTGGCCTTCGTGATGACGCTTTTGCAACTATTCCTTGTGTTATTTACGACAGAATAATTTGATTTCCATTTGGTATAGAGTTCATGCTTTTGCGATAATGCATCAATGCAAGCCCTATTAAACCATGGTTGGAGACGGACATGTCCTACGCGATTATATTTTTTGGGAATGGATAACTCCATACCATCAAGATAACTTCAGTTATTGAAAGAGCAATGTTTGAAGAGAAGGATCGTTTAAAGCAATACTTACGCCAGAGGAAGGTTGCAAAAAAGTTTCGCAGTTCGCTCCAGTTAGCTGATTTAGAATGCCACATATTTCTGTCTGATTGAGCAAGTGGGGAAAGGACTCTAGTTTTATAGACAAGTGGGTTAGAAGGAATTAATAGGTCCAGCATATGTTGAGTGCGGTTAGGGTGGTCAGCGATTTTGGTTGGTTCGGAAATGATTTGTGTGAGATCACAGAATACAGCAAATGCTTCTGCACTGTGACCTGTGGGATTAATGTTAGATGAAAATTGAAGCCAATGGGAGTTGTAGACATTAAAACCTCCCAGAATTGAGATATAGCAAGACGGAAACTGTGATACGGGGTAGTCTATTTTCAGTTATTATCATTGGGTGACCTGTACAAACAAAAGAACTTCCCAAATTGAGGCCCAGAGTGTTTCATCCAAATTACGTTGAATTTGTTGTTTTCCAAAGTGGACATCCTTTTACAAACTACTTTGTTCTTGCTATACGCACATACTCCTCCTTTAAAGCGAAAGTTAGAGCGGAGGTTGTATCTGGGAAATTTCAGGTCAGACGAATCAGTGCTTCCAGGGGAGACTCGAGTGTCTGATAGAAACAGAACGTCCGGTTGCCCTTGTTCAAGGTGTAGGTTGACAGCAGTAAGTTTCGACGTGATACCACGTATCTTGCAGTAATGTATTGGAATATTGGTGCTTTTGATGACCGAGGTTGATTCAGTCCTGTCCTGCCGAGCATCCAAATGGGACAGGATTTTATTCCCGGCAGATCTTGCTCTTTTTAGTCTTGATTTTGGCGTTGACGAATCCCCCCCACCCCAGAATGCTTGGCACGGATCGACGAATCGATGTGGGAGTGTGGGCGTTTCGTCTTACTCACTTGAGGTATAACGTCTGTTTTAGAACTCCTCATTTTCAAGGTTTAGCTATTAAAACTCCACACTTGGCTAGTGCATGTTGATGAGTACATAAGGTATAAAGAAGATTGTGACCGGCAGGCCTTGTCGAGCTTTGAAAGTTGGAGCATGTATATTAAGGAGACAATGGTAAAGATAGTGGTATTGCACCGGGCGGCGTGGGGTATACACGCCTTCCACCTATGAAGTTGTAAAATATTAGAGCTGAAAAGAAAACTAGTTAATGTATACTGCATAATGCAAAAAAAATTGTTACACGATTGTAAAGTAAAGCAACTATATTGAAAACAAATCTGAATATTGATTAACCTAATCAAAAAAAAAAAGATCACACATAGGTTATATAGTAAAAAATATCATACATAGGTTATATAGTACCTCAATCTGTTTATGATTAGTTCCGTGGCTGTTGACAGCATTAAAATTAAAATAATTTGTTTATTTTGGTTTATAATTTAGGTTTCAACTTGCATGTTATTGTCGTTTGAAACTAATAAAATCTATTTTATTATTGTCGTGAATAACTTAACCTTTCTATTTCTTAAATTTCACTTTTATTTAATTGAAGGGTAGTAATAAATAACCATAATGACCCTGTGAGGCGTCCCGTCTTTAATTGCCTACCTTTAGGATTAACTAATTGTAGTTAAGATTAAATATGGTAACAAAGGTAAACATTAGATTAAATTTTGAATTTGCAGTAAAAAAAAATATAGTATAAAATAATATGAAATATATAATTAAACCTACAATTAAATACAGTATCAAAAATAAAAGTTGGATTAAGTTTTAAATTTGCAATCAAAGAAAAATGTTCAAGATCTTACGAGATAGTCTACAAGCTGTACCTAGAATTTACACTAGCAGAGGATTTTTTTTATTTACGGCTCTCCGTATTGTCATATCTTTTGTATTTTATGTTTGTGTAAATATACCGACAGAAAAAAAAATATTTCGTAATTTTATTCTCGTGTGCTCAACTGTAGGTAGAGTTGTAGAAATTATCAAAAGGTGGAACTTACGTATGGGTAGTACACCTTTGAAATAGTAATATTATCTAGTTTAAGTTACGACATTGGAAAGGTATCTTTTTGGAAAAAATGTCCAAAATTCGCCAATATCGAACCTGGTAACATTGTTGATATAACAGCAGTTTTGATGTAATTCTATTAAACATAAATGAGCGGTTTGTAATCTACTGCCGGCTTTCTAGGTACGAACCACAAAAAAAGTGTTAAAAGTTAACCAATGAATAAGAAGAAATAAATTTAGTCAGAATACTTTTTTTAAATAGTGTTATACAGTATTACACTTGAAAATCGTCCAATAAAAACAATATTCTAACGCATTGTCCAATTTTATTAAGTTTAATCATTGAATTTATCAATCTTAATAAGTTCGTTTTGCTTGGATAATTACTGTAGAAGTGCGTTTAGAAGAGTTTCTAAAATGCATTCCAGAAGCAAACGATTCAGACAGAGCTTCCGAGTTATAATTTCAAACTTATATGCAACGACGTCAACCGAACAAGCATATTTTTGGTAAAATGGAAGAAAATTTAAAAATGTTTGAATCCTTTTCCAAACCAAAAGATGCGCCAAAAAATTTTAATGTTGAAACTGAAAACAATGTTTTGTCATATTCAAATTTCAAACCAACTGCGTCTGTTAGGAAAGTAGGTGTGGAGTGTGGTATTTCTAAAGAAGAATCAAGATTAATTTTAAAGCGAAAGCCATATCGCCATCACGTAGGAAATGCGTTATATCCAACTGATTTACAAAGAAGACCAGAGTATGATAATTGGTTTATTCGAAATTTTGAGATAGATCAAAATTTTTCGTATAAAATCCTTTGCACCGATGAAGCAAAATTCGCTAACAATTTAATATTTAATAGAAAAACCCACGTGTATTGGTGTACAGAGAATCCACATCTCATAGTAGAAAGGCGGGATCAACGAGTGCTTTCTGTAATTGTTTGGTACAAAAATCTTGGGACCTTATTTCTACAACAAAAATTTGAACGCAGAAGTCTACGAAAGATTTTTTTTTACCAATTTGGAAGAAATTCTGGATAATGTACCTTTGAATACAATTCGCAATCTGCAATATTTTCAGCAAGACGGAGATCCATCACATAACTCGATTAGTTATGGATTTCTTGAACGAAAGATTTCCAAACACACTTCCAACACTTGGTATAATTGTTTGGCCCCCGAGATTACTGCATCTTACTCCGTTAGATTTTTTTTGTAGGTAATAATAAAAGAAAAGTTGTACACAGAAAAACCAACTTATATAAATAATTTAAAATAAAAGATTTATATTGCTATTAATTCTGTAAGAAAATCCACATTACGAAAAGTTCAAAACAACATTATTAAACCTTGTCAATTTTGGGTACAACCTAACGGCGGTCACTTTGAAACTTTGTTTTGATCTTCAATTGTGTTAAAATTAAACATTAATAATGGTAGAAGTACTTTACAATGCGAATTTTTTTCGTCGTTCTTGTTTTATTTTTACCTAATTATTGTTTTATCGTAGCCATAACGATGTATTTAATTAAATGATTCTTTTTTTTTAATCTTTGAAGTTATTAAAATTAGATGTACAAAACTCTATATTGTTGAAATCACAAAAGAATAAGTAATTTAATAAGCTAACTTTTACTTATGGCTATTTAAAAAAAGGGTAAGTTAGTGTTGTAACTCAAAAAGCAGTGATTAAAAAATTTTTTTGAGTAGTGCATCTGGTTAATCTTAAAATGATCTATTAAAGACCTCTTTAAGATTTTATTGTATTTTTAATAACTGACGAGCCAACGTTGATTAAAAATCTTAACGTTTTTCAGTTTTGCTCAAATAAATAGGAAATTTGGCAACAATGGTCAATTTTTTTGCCGGGTTCTAAATCTTCATCTAATTCTGCCAACTTTGCTAATTTAACCACCTTTGTATCTCTTATAATAACGAAGTTACCCAGACAACGTAGTGAGATTTTTGCCACCGTGTATAATTCTATTTATAATCCTGTCAGTTAGGAACATCGATAGTAAGTTACAATTTTCCAAAATTGCTTAGATATTCTCACATACTCTTATTAACAATCTTAGTACATAATTGTTGGGCTCTGCACATTATTTAAACTTTAATAACAAACTCAGTTATGTACAAAATGATTAATTGTTACATACACCAATTTTCAAAATTAGTATCGGTATAATGCCAAGTGCATTGACATGTAATTGATTTGTGGTTTTAATACAAAAAATTTAGTAAGCTACAACAGATTGTCAGTCTCATCATTGGGATATCTCCCTTTCAGGCGTAATGAATATACCTAATTTGTGTTCAGATTGGAGTATTTCAGTGTTGTACGTGAGCATATGACATAAATGACTAATCTCACCAGCGTATTAAATTATCCAAATAGTAATAACTGATCAAAGTTTGACAAAACTTTGCTTACCCTTTTTGTTGTTAATAAACTATTATTACTGAAACAAGTTTCTAATAAAATTAAAGCTAGTTTTTATCACCATTTGTATTATAATTGGTTAATTGGTTTTAAAACTACATTAGTTTATTAAATTTTAAAGTACTAAAGTGGTGTTATTAATATCAATTAAAACTTGGCCGACGCAATCAATAATCTTTATTAGCATTTTCAAACTTCTGGGAAAGCGTTTAGAATTCAACAAGAAATGTTTAAATTATGTATTTTAATTTGATGAAGTTTTAAAATTTTTTAATTGTAATTGCTCTTGCCTTTCATATTATTTTAGTTTACACTATATATTTATCTTTCTTAAAGTTCAAAAGTAAATTCCAAGTGAGAAAGATTAACTAATGTAGAACTCCAAAAGGTCTGTAATTACCAGTCTTTTCCAGTTTGTTTCATTTACAAATTGACACGTTCGTTCTACTCTCCGACTGAAACATTTGGCTGCAGATAGCTGAAGTTACTAACTACCTCTCTCAGCCCATTACCAACAACAAACTGATAAAAGAAACACCATTACTAAAGACTCAAGTTTCACTTCTAATAGTTCTGACTTTTTCAAGGAACCCCGTTACTGAAATAATCTCGAAGTGTTTATTGTGTTTTAAGAGCATATGGTAGTATACCCACACTTATATTACACGCCAAATAGAAATACTGTTAAAGTTACACCTGAAGGGTTTTCACACTACTTTCAAGGGGGTTGCAGATTTAAGGATTTTCAGCATTTTTAGTTATTATACATTTAATTTTGACTTTGTATTAAACGCATTGCCCACATTATGAATTATATACGCCCTAGAGATAAAAAGAAAACTTTATTTTGTATCGGAGCAAGAGTTTCAAAACTCTTCAATTGCTCAACTTAATTTACGTGTTTATTCTTACTATAAAAATAACTCATAAGACTAATTTTTTGTTGAATGATTTAGAACAGTGTCTTAAAACCAAGTTTTCTAATGGACGAACGCGACACAAAATTTTAGAAAGATCTTTTTTATAATAGGAATATTGTGTAATTTGCAACCTTAAATAAAAAAATAATGTGATTCAAATTCTAGTAATATTTTACTTATAGCACTGAATTGTTAGTATCCTCCAGTTATTATAAATGGATAAGCATGTTACCTCAACAAAAATAAATTATTTTACAAACCACATCATTATGAATTACAACTGACTTTCATAATGGTTTATTATGTAAGCCAATTAGATAAAATGAGCAAGCCATTAAAGCATTGACCACCTTAAATAAACTATGGATTGATAGTAATAATCAATATGAAATGAACTTAAAGTTTGGATGAAGTACTACAATTTTTGAGCTTTAAATGGTAAAAGATCGTTTATCATGCGAAGTTTTAAACGTTTTGACATTTATTTGAAATTGCAATAAAGCATACAATTAACTTTTTTGCACGCCCTGGATTTCGCGGGATTAAAGGCTGCCTTAGCGCTTGCATAAATGTTTCTATAGCTATGCTCAAAAATACTCTTCATGTTGGGACTAAATCCGATATTTTACTCTCTAGATGCATAAATTACTATTAAAGATACCACAGACGTTTATTAACCGCAGTAAATGGTACAAATTCACGAATCTGCATGTAATGTAAATTGCTATTTGATTGCGATATGAACAGCCCATATTTTCGATTATAATCCAAATAACCAAAACGATATAATTAGAGTAAGCTAAATTAAATTAAATTGATTGCGTTAAGTAACCAAATTACTGTTTAATGCTACCATAGGGATGTGAGCACGGGTATAATTAAGGTAAACATGAAAGTTTGTTAAAAGAAAAATAACGGCTATTCAGTTACTCCAAAAAGAATTCTATTAAACGAAATGTTATCGTTATTGAATTTTTACGACCACTACTTTATACAGTGCGTTCTTAAAGTAACGGATAAATTCGAGTAAAATTCCAATGGAAGTTTAGGAACAAAACGTTGGGACCCGTCGATTTTTATTCCCAATTTAGAATTTTTTCATTTGAAAGTTAAATATACAGGGTGTGCCAAGAAAAAGATATGACATCGTCGACATTTTGCTTAAATGTCAACCCCCATTTTTTATTGCAGAATTAGAAAGGGTACATATTTTTATGTACGACAAGGTAAATATGGACGATGGTTATATAAGGAAATGTTGAACAAAAATTATCGTAAGCATTAAAAATGTCAGAATCTCATTGTCAATGTAAGAAAACGTTAAATTATACATTTTGTTAAAGCATTATTATCGTGAGTTTATGTAGTAACTACTTTACCATTATTTTGTAATGTGAGGAAATCAAGCGAACGTGAAAGAATTGAAATCCTTTGTCTGCTTGGTTTCGGAGATAAGTCGCGCACTCAATCAGAGGTGGTCGCGTTGATTAATGCAACTCACCCTGATCGGCCATCCATTAGCCAAAGCATGGTAAGTAGGGTTGACCGAAATTTCTGGAATTTGGACATGTTCGGGGTATGAGAAAATCTGGTCGAAAATCGATAAGTGAAGAGATCAGTTGAACATTGTGTTAGCAATGCAGATAATTCTAATACCACAACTACGGACACGGCTAATAATATCAGTGTGGCGAGATCTACTGTGCATAAAGTGTTGAAAAGAGAGCAGTTCCATCCCTACAAGATATGCTTACTTCACGAGCTGTGGGGAGATGATTTTTATCGCGAAATGAATTTTGTGTATAAATGCAACAATTATGTTATTTTGTAAAAAGAATAATTTTTCCTGATGAAGCAACATTTCCTTTAAATGGCCATATGAACAGACAAACTTGTCGTTATTGGGCAACCGAAAATCCTCATTGGTTCACGGAATACCATACCCAAAACACTCAAAAATTGCGGCATAGTTGACAGCAGATTTATAGGTCCTTACTTCTCCGAGGATACTCTTACCGGTGCAAGATATTTAGACTTTCTTCATAATGACTACATCCTAGCTCTAATAACGTTGTATTCGTATTTAGAAGAGTCCGATATACACCACCGTTACCTCTTTTTTCAACAAGATGAAGCGCCGCCACACTGCGCTTTACCTATTCGCGCTTATTTATATGAAGTTGTTACAGTCCAAATACTCATTAGGTAATCCAGTCCGTAAAGGCATTTTGTGCCACGGCATGGATCAGTGGTGAGGGCGATGTTCTTACATAATGTTGTAAAAGAGGTACTCGTCACAACTCCAAAATCGTCAGAATTGGATGAAAATGTCAACAAGGCGCCACCTGTTAAACACATGTATAGCGAGAAAACGTCATGAAGAGATCTTAGATTGGTCTAGCAGGAAGCCCAAGAGTTCACTCAAAAATAAACTACTCTACTACTAAAAACTCTATTATTCCAAAATATCTACTCGAAGTTCACCTGAAATTTTAAACTTTATGTAAAACCCGCAACATTGCGAAAATAAAACCCAAAACTCTCTAAATCTCGATAAACCAAAAAAAATTGTTCTCTCAAATAACCAAAAACTGAATTAAAATACGATAATTAATTCTTCAATTTAAAACACCAAAAATACGCCACTACAACAAAATTAAACGTGAAAATTAAAAAACCCTAAAATGTATTAAACGTCGATTTCGGGATGCAATACCTATGTTCCAGAAAAATACAGTTCATTTTCAAAGAAAAAAATTGCTTACCCTTTGGAAATCATGCCAATGACTGAAATCTCCAATCGGTATGTTGATTCCTATAAAAATACCTTCAAGATTTTGCAACTATTCGCAAAGCCCTCATATGCGCCAAACAAAACAAACAGCTACTCGGTCAACGACTGACTTACTACATAATTTTACGTTCCTTTATAATTTAAAACTACTTTTAAAACGACTGGCTACTTAACAAAAAGCTTGTATAACTTTAATTTTCAATGAATTCTTACTTCAGAAAATAGAAATCACTTTACTTCATTTACAACCAGTCGTAAGTAAACCAAACAATCCGCTATCAAATACGATCACATTAAAAAAAAAATATCGCATTAAACCTTTAAAAGTTACGTTAAAATTCAATGATCATTGTAAACTTTTTAACGTAATTACTTTACTTCATTTAAGAATCAAAAAATATTGACGTTACTTCATGATCTTTTCTCATAAAAAGAAACGTACGTAAAAAATTTATGACGTTGTGAGTGAACATGACGATTACAGAATGTGTACACTTTAAACATTACACATCTATATTCAAAATAACGAGAATTATGGAAAAATAAACAGCGAAATACCAAGACACATGAAATATAAATTATTAGTTATAATTTTTATTATCTGAAACGTAACTCTTAAATAAAATTGATGTGTCGAATTTGGAATAATTCTTGCAGGATTCCAACAACCCCCAAATTTATTTTATATACATCCTAAGTAATTATAATTGACATAAAAATAAAGAAATCGTCGAACATCTAAATTTTACAGTACTGGCGGTACATAATTTTATATAACAATAACCAAATGAAACAATCAGAACGCTGTCCGAAATAGTTCATGAGTGAATATGCCTTACATTGAATTACTATCTAAACGTTCCTTAATTAAACTTAAACCAAAAGGCGTATACATTCGTTTAAATATGAACGAATAAACACTTAATAGAATCTCCAACACATATAAATGCAGAAAAACATAGTCACCTGCACCACACACAGATTGGTCAGTCAGAACCTCCTTTTTTTACCAACAAAGTTATTTCATTAACCGCTCCTCGCCGTATACGATTAATGGGAACCTGCAGCGTTTTAATTCTTAAATCTATATTAGCATAAACTTTAACAAATCAAACTTGACTTTAATAAGGCGAAACTACATTAAAATACTTTTACTCGCTATGTACACATCCACTAAACGAAACCATATTTACACGAAACTTCTTAAGCATTATATTTACAGCAGCTTATGTTATTTGTTCGAAGTCGGCAACATACGCGAAAGTTATCATTTAACCCAGGATCTCGTTAAATTAATTCGCAAAAACAATATGCCGGTCCATAGACTGAAGCTAAGCACTTAAAAACACGAAAACCATTTCTATGTGCAAATTTTGTCATTACAGACAAACAATACACTACAGAAAATAACTCGGGGATGTGGTGAACCAATACATTATACTATTTAATGGAAACGGAGATCACTTACTCCACGGTAATTCGATATACCAACAGTATGTAACAACTTATTCCATCCCCATAACTACCCCCTTTCACGGATATTGAGATCTCGCAAACAAAGTGTGAGCCCTCTCCTTACATTGTGGCTAGACTGACTTAAGCATCATTCAGAACTTGCCATTTTCAATTCCAACCCTTTTCCAATATAAATCTAAATTAGCCTATCATAAAAAAAGAATCGCTTAAATTTTAAGTGCGTTATAAACGATCCTCAATGCGAAAATAATCGAGAGAAATAAATTACATCATGCTGCAACTGCAAAGTAAGCTTCCTACAACGACACAAAATGATATCGCTAACTTATTTTTTTAGTACTTATTGTAGTTCAAATAAAGTCCTCCCCTTCTACAATGACAAAAATCATTTGTTAATTGCCTTGGCTATTGCTTGTGTTTCAAAATGTGTTTTATTAAAAAAATCATTTGAATATGCCTTATTAGAAACGATACATGATACCCATTTAGGTACGTTTTTTTATTCAAAATGACCACATCTTCTAAACTACCCTGTATAACGTAATCAAACTTAAATATTGAAATAATGACCGAAGTGAGCTGAATACAAATTTCAAATAACATACAAGATATTACATTTAAAAAAATTATGTTTGGTTCACCCTGTATAAATGAAACACTCTGTATAACCTAAAATAGTTATAAAGTACGCATACAGTTATTTTTACTACATTTCAAAAGTTTTTTCATCTATTCAATCAAATAAGGGAGGTATCGTCAGCGGACGCAGGTTTGGGACACACTGTATTAGAATCATCCATATCTACCTTGTCGTACGTAATTCTAATTCTGAAATAAAAAATGGGTGTTGACATTTAAACTGAATGTCGATGATGTTACATGTTTTTCTGGCACACCCTGTATATTTTTACGTAAAAAATTCTAAATTGAAAATAAAAACGGACGGGTCCAAGCGTTTTCTTTCCAAACTCTCTTCGAATTTTAATTGAATGTATGCGATACTTTACAAACGCACTATATAAAATGTAAGTTAAAATGGAAACCGCGATACTGTGTATGAGCACACAGTGCGTGTAGAAACAAAAATAACTTCTGTTTAGACCAAACCAAATATGGAGATGAAATGAGAAACCAAATTTGGTCTAACCGTAATCGTCAATATGAAAAGTATGTTTACCTACAGGGATGGCAACATAATTTCCTTTCTCTTGGAAAAACGGCCAATAAAACAATAATTAACAATCACGCAACTTTACTTTTACTTCCTTGCGGCCAAATTCAAAACATTGTATGAAAACATTTATTCTTTCTCGTAAAGGGTCCCATTGGTATATTTTGTTAGGAATATCTAAAACTATATAAAAAAAAATAAATAAATATTCTATTCTTTATTAAACGTTAACAGTACTGTGGTTATGTTAAAACTCCCAAAATTAATTGTATTTGCAAAGGAAAATTCAAAAGAATTCAAAATAAAGTAATAACGCATATTCATTCGTTTATAAAGGTACATGCACTATATATTTATGAATTTTTACAATTAAATTTTGATGACCAAGAAAGTACTCACTTTCTGATCCATTACTGCAACTTCCGCAACTTCTAACCTTAATGCTGTTTACCAATATCTTGAATAATCACAACCTGGCACTTTGTATCTGAATGACAAATATTCTCTGAAAGCTTCGATTCACCCGTCTTGCAATTTCCGCAATACAATCCTTACTCTAACTTTCGATGCAAAGGGGGAGTGTGTACCTATCTCAAGGACGACATCGCTTGCAAGAGGACTTCTTCTTTGGAGAATAAAAAATTCGATAGCAACTGCGATTACATTCTGTCTCAGTTTCCATCTTGCGATATCTGATTTTTGGGAAATTTCAATATTGGTAACTCTAATTGGCTCCAATATTCATCTATTACTAATTTTTCCGGTCATAGTGCAGAAAAAATTTGCCATTTCACGTGATCTCACGCAAATGGTTCCTGAACCCAACAATATTTCACATCTTCTAGATCTCTTTCTTACATCAAACCCACTTATTCATAAAACCTATGTTCTTTCACCACTAGCTCTATTTGACCATTGTCTAATAAATAGAACTTCTACTGTCCGTAATTCCTCTGATCGAACTTTGTAGTGTTTTAAGCTACACTTCCATGGCCAAACCATTGTTTTAAGTCGTCCTAATGTTGGTACATTGCTTTTTCAGTATCTGAAATCATCCTCATGAGCATGGAGTTATACATTCCGAAACAAACAAAATTGTATAGGTCAATCTCGATCCCATGGCATCCTTTGATGGATCTGTAGTTGCTTATTTTGTAAACAGCCAATCTTTTTGTAGATGTATTTACATTAAACTCGTGCCTTAATGATTCCGGAAAAGATGTGCCCCTAGATACCTCTTCCTCATATATTATGAAACCAATTCATTTTCGGTACAAGATCCAAGCAATCGAACATCAGTAGGGTTGATCTCAATAAGACGACTGGTCCAGATGGTATCCAAGCTATTCTCTTAAAGGAATGCTCCCCGAATAAGTAACAGTCATGTCTAAGCTCTACTTGATCTTTATGTCTTCTGGGTAATTTCCCTCATCATGGAAGTTAACAAATGTTCAACTTATTCTTAGGAAAGGCGATAAGACTGATCGCTACAACTACTGAACAATTGCTATTACTTCCATTTTGACTAAAATCATAGAAAACAAACTCCTCAGTGACCAACAATACAGTTTTAGGCAGAATAATTCAACAGGCCCGTCTTTCACATGTGACCCATGTTTGGAATAATACGTTAGAATAATCCGGTGAAAAAGTTGTAGTCACATTAGCTATCTCAAAAACATTGTGTTTACTTGTCAAAATTGGCAACTCACCTCGTTTTAGGTTAAATGGTAGGTTCATAAATTGGGTTTCTAGTTTCCTTAACAATAACCAAATACGTGTCGTTATTAATGTTTTTTTTTTCAATAGTTGGCATTAACGCATTCATTCCAGGGAGATCAGCTCTAGCGCCTACACTTTTTCTTCTGTACATAAGTGACTTTATTTCTTCAACGTATAACCCGGTCCATTGTTTTGCAGTTCATCAGAGTGTACTCATAATAGCAATCCACCCTCTGTCTCAAGTCAAGACCGTAAAGCTGAATTGTCAATTTCAATGAACAAAAGCATTGAACGTATTCTTGAATGGGGAAGTAATAGTCTAGTTAAATTTAATGCTAAAAAAACTCAGTATTGTCTTGTATCCACCAAAAAAGATCGATCATTTCCTATTGTAAGCATGAATGGCTCAGATTTTACATTTTCGGGTTCTATTACTATGTTGGGAATGAATGCTTCTTCAAGTATATTTTGAATCTTCTACCAGATGCTAAAACAGCTGGTCGTAGAATAGGCTTTTTGTACAGAGATAAGCAGTACTTTGCCTCTTCACAACCCTTTCTGTTGTATAAGGGCAGAATTCGACCTCATCTACAGTGCAATTCTCACTTCTGGGTTGATGCGCCCCAATACCCTCTCGACATCGTTGATCGTCTTCAAAAAAGAGCGATCAGGCATAACTTCTGACATAACTTGAGCATAGAAGAATCGTTTCAGTTCTTGCGTTGTATTATTGGTATGACAATGATTATTGCTCCTCTTAATTACGTTCTTTGATACTATCTCGGGCTTTTGCTATTTGACATGCAGCACAAATCTCAACTTATCGTGCCAAACAGGCCCAAATCCACAGTCTTCTACACGGAATGATCTTCTTAGTTCCTGTTTTCCTCTCTCACTTATGATATCAAAAGTTCTTAGGCATCTGTTGACAATACAATAGCCCTATACCCATCTTCCTAAGTGTTCTTGATATCCTTTGAATACATTTTCCGAAATTCTGTTAGTTTGGGATATTTCCCAATATCGATGCCTTTGTCCAAAAGTAGCGTTTCATTAATTATGCTTGTTTCATTTGTATTTAACCAGTTCATAAATTTGGTGTATTCCAAATCGTAAATTTTGAACAAAATAAATTGACACATAACAATTGTTAATGTTGTCATTAAATTCCTTAGATACCCAACTCACAAACTGCTTGATATAAATGACATAATTTTATAACAAACTTAAATTATTCTTTAGGGAAAGAAAATTTGTATGACATAAAATGTTGTATGTACCACGGGCATTAAATGATGTTTATGCCATCGGGCGACTAAAAAGCACTCTGGCCTATCGGTCCTCGTGCTTTTAACTCGTCGCCCTCGAGGGCATAAACATTTACTTAATGCCCTTAATACATAAATAACTATTATTTTAAACATGGTGTATTAATCATGGATAATGCCCTACTGTATTTACTTTTAACTTGATCTTTTAGTGTTTGTCAGTAAATTTGAGTTTTAAATAAAAGTTAACATATGCCACGGTTTTATAACTTCATTCCTTATGGTGGACGAGATGGGTGTAAGTATGTGGGCCCTTCTAAAAATGACCCCGTAAGTGAATAAAAATCCAAATACATAAAATAATCACTTACCCAAAACGCATGGATGATTTAAATACCTTGTTTAAAATACCAGGTATGTCGATTGTGCCTAAAACTGATACAAATCTATTACTGATAAAGTATTTACATATATAGTTATGCCTGTGCAAGAATCGCAACAAAATTAGATTCAAGGTTATTAATTATACAAATATTTCGCATAAGAATGCACATCAAATAAATTTCACGGTTATCCAGTTCAAAAAAAAAACACTCCAAGCGAAACATTTATTCGAGAACAAAAATATGTTTAACTATAAGGAATGGCCAATGTCGAAATGCGAGGTTAGCCAAAATGTAGATAAAGAAATTTTATCATAACCAAACTTCAATTTCAATAGTTCCAAGTGAAAAGAAGAAAAGGAAATGCAGTAGTAAATTACGCAAGTCACGTACAAGTATGAATTAACATTGCTTGTTCCCACTCGTAATAAGGCCGGGTTAAATTAACACTTACAAAAACCTAGTCTTGTTATTTCAGCACGAAATAGATAAGCACATACAGTATAAAGTCACAAATATGATAATCCATTATGATGTGTCTAAAGGTATTTCGACAAAAACATTTCGATCAAGACCTTTCGATTAAACCCTTTAACTTGTTTCAACTAAATATTGTAATTAAAGTATTCACAGTATTCAAAAAGTCGTTATTAAAATATTTTCAATGAAAATAATATAATCAAATTAGTTGAATTAATGCATTTCAAAGCTTTGTAATTAAAACGATTCAAAGCATTTCTACACAAAATACCTAATTAGTCTGCAATCTAATTGATAATCTCCGAAAGGGTACTCTAAAATACCTGAAAAATGGTAGTTGGCAAATGTAAAAATAATTAAATGGAGCGTATTAAACAATAACGTTGCGGTAGTAGTATAGAGCACAATGAACAATTTCTTCAATTTTACCACTAAACTTCAATGACTGCAAGTTTGTCTTATTTCATGAATAATAGTATATTGAGTATCAAGAACAGTAAGGGACGTTTACCGGTGGACGGCTAAATTGGAGGCTTCGCTATAGCTCAGCCTCCAATTTGGTCGGCGACCGGTATAACCCTTAATGTTCGTGATGCTCATACTATTTTTTGCACGATTGTATTAAATTTACCACAACTGAAATTATTTTATTTCTACTAAATAAACGAAAAGTTAAAAGTGGCATGTTAAATATTTTTTGTTCTCATTGTTGTGAAAAACAGGTGGTATATATAATTTTACGTTGGTAACTAAAAGACGTCGGTAAGTAAATTACTTACCGACGAGTTGGGGCTCGCAACCAGTAGGATGTCTTGGAAACAGATATGGTAAATAAACGAAAAAGCTCAATCGTGCAAGAAATTATAATTATAGATAACAAAATGTTATAACATACTTCAGTTAAATTATTTGAAGTAAGCTTAATGCATGTAAATAAATAAACTTTAATTGTTCTTATAATTTTTGTTTAACTAAACTGAAGATGTGTCACCTAAACTCAAAAAATAAAAGGGAGCCGGGCGGCCGTCCACGTTAAACAACGAATGACTTTAAATACTATCCTCGCCAGGAAACTTTACCGCTATGTCATTATATACAATCATATGGTGTAATATGAAAAACATGAGTCAACATTATTTTCGATATAATAAATTCTGATTAGAAAATATACCCTAAGATGGTAGCATTTAAAGCAGAATTATAAAATATAATTACTTATTTATTGTGATTTATTTTGTAAAAATTAGAGAACGTTGATTATCGTAATGTTAATAGTTGAAAAACAATATCCTTGAAATCTAACAGGTGATTGGTTCGTTATTTTTGCAGCCTGCAGGTTATGTAGGTTATAACACATTGCTGCTCTATTACAAACAATGCAATTTTCAACAAAATTAAACATTTAATAATTGCAGCGGAATTATAAAAACAGGAGAATGGTTGTGTTGTAAGTTGCTGATAAACAATCATACAATTGATTAGAGAATTCAATTTATAGGTTAAACAATTTGCATGGAACAACTGTCGAACTGCACTATTTACACCTTGCAAGGCTACCGCGTTTCATACATAATTTGTTATTGTTGATACCAATTCAGTAATACTGATAGCCCACAATAAGGTGGTAAGATTAATACACAAAATGGATGCTAAGCTACGTGCCTAAATAAAATGGAACTATTATGTGAAAATGACATTTAATGTGGAACATAAATTCGATGGGAAATGTGTGATTAACATTTCACAAATGTATTGTACTTACATAACTGAAATACATTACTAATAGAAATTTATTGTATTAAATATGAACTAACACACTTATATTACTAATTGTAGGTTGTAGAAATATGGTTGTCAAACTTCGAATCGGAGTCACTATCTACATCCGAGCCTTTAGTAATAGTAATAGTTTCCGATGTTAATAATCAATTTGTCAACTGTGATGTTCAACATATTGTAACAAACCGTTTTAAGTTGTATTGAAATTTGCAGTAGTTTAAGCAATTTCGTTCATTTTTGTGTCCTGTGAATTACATACCTTAGTGGCTGAAAAATATGCGTTTAGATATTTTAAAGTGGGATAGTACGCACATTTCGTTTTGCACATTGAGTTCCTGCGCAGACATCTGTTTTGAAGTCGTTGTTGTTATGATAATAAAAGCAAAAAGCTTCCATTTTTTCTCTTCAATATTTTTATTCAAAAGTGTCGTAAATTTTACGGTAAGAGCTAACTAAACCTATTTTTCCTTGTCTACTATATTTATCCTTCTTAGGCACTTTTAGTTTTACTTTTGTTTCACTTTAGTTTTACTTTTATAACGTTAAATTTTCCTTTTACGTAATTTCATTGTGTATTACATTTCAATTTAACGAGGATAACGCAATAGAAGTTTGTTGCTATGCAGAAAATTATAAATAAATGGTACATTAACCCATTTAAATCAACCAAGTTTGGCTGTTTGTAAAAGAATTTATTCATTTGGGATCAACAAATATTAAAACTCTGTTATGTTTCCATTTCAAGATTAATTGCGCAACCAAATGTGAAAGCGTGGCTTCGTCAGCACATTTAACACTAATAGTATACCAGTGACAACCAAAATTTTAAAGTACAACAGGTATTTCATTTCTAATCATTAGTATAAGGTATTTTTAAGTTACTAACATTAGTATTAAGACTTTCTACTTTATAACTTGACTTAAAGATTTTATAATAAACCTTGTTATTGTTTTCAATTTTACATTTATTACATTTACGGTTTATTTGTTTTCCATAAAATAAGTTGGCGTCCGAGGTATTTTAACATTTATTTATAGGTTGAAGTTTTTTTGTAAAGCGAACATATCTAACCACACACACATTTTCTAATTAAAGCAAATCAAATTTTAAAAACATGGCCCGTTAATCACTGACTGAGCTGAAGACATAAAGTCTTCTATTTATTATTAGGAGTTTAAGTAATATTAGGGGGGAAATTACTAATAACAACTGCTACACCCAATTATTAATTTTTTATTACATCTTCCCGTTTTATACCATTGCTTTATTGTTTCTTGAGTATTTCGCTCACAATTATCTCATAACGATTTTAATTAAAAGAGTTTACTTGCCGACGATTAGGTGAATTGATCTCCTTAATGCAATGTTTAAGAAATTTAATTTGCATTTCTACGATGTAACTTTTTTCAATAAACGGTTGGAGTCTTTTTCGAATTTAAATCCTACCGACTCGATTGCTCGATGAAGACTTCTGCCACTTACTAATATGTGGCTGTTACGAATTTCTACATTTAAACTTGCAACTGTGACATGTTCTTCTGTAAATAAATCAGTATGTCAAACATGTGTAAAACATTGTGATGTACTATTACTCACTTTATTCATACATACTTGTACAACGTATTTCTTACGCCCATTTTGGATGTTTCAGGTAGATCGTTAAATTTTGTTTTCTTGCGTGGTAGATTTTTACCCGGACTTGTAAGGGAGGGTTAGATGCAGCTCGAGACTTGTTATTTCTCCTTGTCTTCTCAGATATACCCAAGGCGCTTGTCACACTCTGTAATTTCATGACTGTAATAAATTAGGATAGAAACACTTAATGCCATACTTACTTATTGGATAGAAGATAATGATATCAGGGGACCCCCATTTTCTTTAAAGTGTGTAATAAGTGGTGATTAAAAAAAGTAAATGTGGGAAATCAGGAAACACTTAAAGGATAAACAAACAAATGGAGGTTATGTAGTATTAGCCAAATGAGAATTAAATTCATGTGCATACAAAACAAATTGAATTCGCGTTTATAGGTTTACTCTTTCTTCTACATTTGCTTATTCAATACCGTATGTCGATTTCGTCAAATGCACCGCGAATGTTCTTATTTAATTCACTGTTTTATATGAGAAGATAGTATAAGCAAATTGGATAAATTCATAAATTAATGACGTAGCGGTAAACTTTCCTGGCGAGGATAGTACCTTTCATTCGCTTATAGTACCAACTTAAGGCTGTTTTATCACTCGGGACAGCTTCAGATTTCAAATACGCGGTTCACTATGTTTAAAGCCTACATTACTACAAGACACACGTTATCACTCTAATGGAACCATTCTTTTGCGTTGTAGAAAAAAACAAAATACAAGTCAAACGTTTGTCAAGCAACAGCGTCCTAATTTACGACATGCAGAAGACCTACAATTGGTTGAGGAACTTTCAACTAAATTGACAGGCATATTTCAAAAACACAAGAACCGGCAATATCTTGGGTAATTTTTAGAATGAAATCTACATCCGGTTTATCGGTGAATATGTTGGCACTTTATGCAACACATGTTTAGTACGGGAATGTGACTGGACAGTTTCTACGTTTATTTTTAAATCAAAACCATAAGGTGAGCAATACATACTGCTTTGAAATGAATTGACTTAATGCATTATAATATATTTGTATCTATTTTGCTTTATACAGGAGAAATAGGTTCTGACTTGAACAATATTATTATTAAAAGTAATCGTGGGTTCAGAATCAACTTAAACCAAAAAACAGTTTTTTTAAGGTGAATCCAAACTAGCCGTACCTAATAATATAGGGTATAGTCTGTAATTTAAACTATTTCCAGGTAGAACAAGATTTTATGATGTTTCGTAATAAAAGCAGAGGGGAATAAATAGTATTTTTTATTTTTTTTTCTGATTTGGTTGAAAATTGGTACATGTGGTCTATGTTGCATTCTAAATACATTTTCTTACTACAATTTTTCGATATCATGTCAATTTGACCCATTTATCGGCATCACAGTTAACATTTTTTTTAAATTCCCGACAGATCTATGGTCACGTGAGAAATGTCAGAATGGGTTTTTTGGTTGTCAGACATGCAGAAACGAACCGCCAATAGAGTTTTTCAGAAATTTCAATAATAAAAATTTTTGCCATATGTGTCCAACTTTAGGGCGGTCCCTATATATATATATATATACAGGGTCCGTCAATAGTGCGTGGACGAAGCTTTATAAGTTTATACAACTCGTCTAATCAACGAGAGGACGTAGGTTCGAATCCCATTCGGTGGTACCTTTTGATGTGTACAAAATTTTTCAATTTTATGTTATATAATTTTATATATATATATATATATATATATATATATATATATATATATATATATATACACAGGGTCCGCCAATAGTGCGTGGACGAAGCTTTATGAGTGTATACAATATCGTTTTCAAAATTATTTATTGCAGGATGGTGTGGGACCTTTCGGGTTACAATTAGAAAATATTTTCGCAAAAATTACTATTCGTATACACGGTATTACAACACAAAGTTATATTTTTTTTAATGGAACATACCGTATATTATTATAAATTTGGATTCCCTGGTTAATTTTAAGGGCACTTTATTCACTATATGAGGTATCTTAAACGCGCAATTTAGGCGCTGCATTCAATTTTTTGAAAATTTAGAGGTTGAAAAGAAAAATTGTAACAACCGTATTGAGAAATGTGTAACACTAAAATTTTAATGGTTGATTAGTCATAGACTGCGCTACATAAAATCGTAAAAATAGTAATATTATCTTTTTTAATTTTCGAGATATCGTAATGCAAAGTTTAAGATTTTCAATCATAGATAACTTGATTTTTTTTAATTGAAAGGTATACATTGTTTTACATTGTTAGATAGGAAATTTAATTACATTTTTTTTGATATAACATTGTTGGTATTTATTTTTTGTCGTTTTTTGATAATCCAGCTTTTTTACTGAATTTGTCGATTTTCGTAGGTTTACATATGTATGTATAATTGTTTAAATCACATAAAGCTATGAAAACAAAAGAATATTAGAAACAAAATTCAGCAATAGTATCTGTTTTGTCATTTCGCGTGTATGTTCAAACGTAACTGAGTTAATTACTTTATTGCAGTGTGAATGTTTGACGCTTAACTTTACGAACATCATATACGTAATACGATCGAAGACAACCAAGAGAAGAATCGTTTCGCAATCTTTTAGAAAGGTTTGAAAGTACTGGAGGTGTTGGATATCCTAAAAACGAAAGAGCCAAAGATGTTACTAATGAAGAAAATGAATTTCGTGTACTTGTAGCTACAGTTGAAAACCCCCACGTTAGTATTCCGAAATTAAGTGACAATTTAGAAACCAGTCAAACTTCCGTGAGACGAATGTTAAAGAAAAATAAATTTCACCCCTATCATACACAATTACATCAAGAGCTGAAAGAACAAGATTTTCAAAATCGAATTAATTTTTGCCAGTGGGTTCAACAACAGTTAAATGCGAACGAAAATTTTATATCGGGGATATTATTTACCGACGAATGTACATTTCCTCGAAATGGATTTGTGAACAGACATAATTTTCATTTTTATTCAAATGAAAATCCACACCAATTTCGGTTAGTCTCTCAAAATAAATGGTCAGTGAATGTTTGGGCAGGTATATTCGGCGGAACTATTGTTTGTCCTTTTTTTTTCAATGGCACACTCACTGGGGTAGAATATCATAATTTTCTAGAAAACGAATTATATCATTTATTGGAGAATGTACCTTTGGCTCAAAGAAGAGGTATGTTTTTACAACAAGACGGGGCACCTCCTCATTATGCCAGAATTGTAACCCAGTGGTTAAATTCGACGTTTCACGAAAATTGGATAGGAAGACAAGGACCGATATCTTGGCCAGCTAGATCTCCCGATATAAGTCCATTCGATTTTTTTCTTTGGGGCTTTGTGAAGAATAAAGTATATGAGGAAGAACCAACAACTGCTGAGAATATGAAATTGCGAATTAGAAATGTTTTTGCTACAATTACTCCTAATATGTTAGATGGGGTTGAAGCTTCTTTTATTAAAAGAATTCAGTATTGTCTAAATCAGCGTGGTCGACAATTTGAACATTTAATTTAATATTATTTTCTTCCAAAA
Organism: Vesta saturnalis; assembly: GCA_036346205.1. NCBI lineage: Eukaryota > Metazoa > Arthropoda > Insecta > Coleoptera > Lampyridae > Vesta > Vesta saturnalis. Next base: position 742,941 of record JARFJB010002472.1, on the reverse strand, counting down.
TCGATAAATTCAGTAAAAAAGCTGGATTATCAAAAAACGGCAAAAAATAAATACCAACTATGTTATATCAAAAAAATTGTAATTAAATTTCCTATCTATCAATGTAACACAATGTACATATCCTTTCCATTTAAATAAATCAAGTTATCTATGATTAAAAATCTTAAGCTTTGCAAACTCCGTAAAAAAGCTGGATTATCGAAAAACGGCAAAACATAAATACCAACAATGTTATATCATAAAAAAATGTAATTAAATGTCCTATCTAACAATGTAAAATAATGTATACCTTTACATTTAAAAAAATCAAGTTATCTATGATTGAAAATCTTATACTTTGCATTACGATATCTCGAAAATTAAACAAGATAATAGTACTATTTTTACGATTTTATGTAGCACAGTCTATGACTAATCAACCATTAAAATTTTTGTGTCACACATTTCTCCATACGGTTGTTACAATTTTTCTTTTCAACCTCTAAATTTTCAAAAAATGGAATGCAGCGCCTAAATTGCGCGTTTAAGATACCTCATATAGTGAATAAAGTGCCCTTAAAGTAAACCAGGGAATTCAAATTTATAATAATATACGGTATGTTCCAATTAAAAAAATATACCTTTGTGTTGTAATACCCTGTATACGAGTAGTAATTTTTGCGAAAATATTTTCTAATTGTAACCCGAAAGATCCCACACAATCCTGCAATAAATAATTTTGAAAACGATATTGTATACACTCATAAAGCTTCGTCCACGCACTATTGGCGGACCCTGATATATATATATATATATATATATATATATATATATAATTATATAACATAAAATTGAAAAATTTTGTACACATCAAAAGGTACCCCCGAATGGGATTCGAACCTACGTCCTCTCGTTGATTAGACGAGTGCTCTACCAACAGCAGGATATTACGTTAACTTACATGGTAATAGTTACTATGTGTACTATTATCATATGTCCCGCTTATCCCTAAGGTTTCACACACAACAAGTACGTAACTGTTTTTATAATAATTGTTATGAGCAAATTTTTAAGTAGTATCCTTGGTTATTTTGTTGAATAAGCATTCGTAATTTTTTATAAAATATAAAATTGAAGAACTTTATATACATAAAGGGATTTCCCCGAATGGGAATCGAACCCATGACCTCTCGTTGACTAGAGGAGTGCTCTACCAACTGAGCTATAGGGATTCTGTTTATGCATATAAAATTTTTCAATTTTGTATTTTATAAAAATCACGAATGCTTGATCAATAAAATAACAATATTATATATATATATATATATATATATATATATATATATATATATTATATATATATATATATATATATATATATATATATATATATATATATATATATATATATATATATATATATATTAGGAGTTTTTATATTTCGCGGTTATTTCTTGTATCACCTTGTCAGTGACGAGGTCCCAACTTGGTGCTTTCATCGCCTTAAGTCCGGAGGATATCACGTTCTGGACTTCAGTAGATGTTAATTTACTTACGGGTAAGTATATTTGTAATGGAACGTCAAGGAAGCTGTAGCTATCAGCTTCTTCTGTCTGGGCTATTTGCTTCGGATGCGGTTGAAATAACATTTGCAAGATGCTCAGCAAGTGCAAAGGCCTCTGCTACGTTACTTCTTACCCATTTGCCGTATTCCTTCAAGCCTTTTCAATGTCGGTTTGCTGTTAGATTGCTCACGTATTGGTTCTTCTCTGATACGATCCCACCTAGTTACTCCTACTGCCACACGTAAGTATCTCATCTCACACGCTTGCATTTTACTTCTGTTTCGCGCACTTAATACCCATGTTTCCCCTCCATACAACAGCACCGGCTCATACATTGTTTTAAATATTCTAATTTTTGTTTTGAGGCTCACTTCTCTTCTCCTTATAACGCCGTTGTTCAAGGCACAGTATAATTTCGTGGCACTTGCTACCTTGATTTCAATTTCTGCCTTCAACTCCCCCCTCGTACTTATTTTTGAACCCAGATATTTAAAGTCCGTTACTTGCTTTACGTTCTTATTATTCATGCTGACAGTTACATCCACATGGTCCTTTGATATTACATAATTCCTTTCCAGTGTGTTCCCCTCCTCCGTTTAGTTTTTGCAATCCTATCATTTAATTCTTCACAATATTCTTTCCTGACATTAGCCAATTGTAGTTTGTATACTTGAATACTCTCGTGCTTGTAGGTGATCTCAACATAATTTTTATTTTTACATGTGCCGCTTTGCTACCAATTTCTTATTTTTATTTCCACAAGGAATTGATCTGATCCAATTTCATACCCTCTATTCACCTGCACATGCATGATTTTATTTCTACTCTTATTATGTAATAAAACCAGATCTATAATCGATTTCTCATTACGTGACTCTATCACTCTTATGTACTGGTGAATTGCCTTGTGATAGAAGTACGTATTACAAACTCGCATATCATTCATACAACATAAACCTATTATTCTTTGTCCATTCTTGTTCTTTGTTATCTCCCCAAATGGCCCTATGTATTCATCTTTTTCTTCTCTTGTTCTAACCCTTCCCTTGAGACCTCCAACAAATATTACATTATCTGCTGTACTATCCATACCATCCTACACCTGCTCCCAGAACATGTCTTTCACATCTTTAAACCCATTTTCCGACGGTCCATAAGCCACTAATAATGTCCTTATCTCATTGTGTTCCTTCTCAACATCAATTCTTAACAATCTTTCAGAGATAATTTTCCAATCTTCAATCTGTTGCATCCAATTTTTATGTATTAGTACTGACACCCCTGATTTAGCTCGCTCAGCCTCTTCAACTCTTCCATAAATTAAGTGGTGCCCGTTGTTAGGGTTAAATATCCTTCCCTTTTTTCTTAGTCTCGATTACACCCATTATAGCCATATCTGCCTTTTAAAACTCCTCAACAAGTTCCTCCTGCTTCACTACGCCATTCCTTACCCCTGAAACTTTCTCTTTTTAATTACAGTGTTTGTCATACTTATGTCCTCATGTCGCTCTGTTAGCTAGCTTTTTCTACAGCTTGTTCATGTTCTTTTACGTAACTGGTCTTCGAGGGACTCCCCATCAGGTGATTTCCCCTGTACTGTACGTTTCCCACTGCTATTCTCTCCTCTCTGTTCAGTCTTTTCTATAACAAGTTTATTGTACCTAATATACGCCCTCTCTCGACTTCGCCTAGCCTCCTTTATTCTTCCTACCAGTCATTTCCGTTCTTCTTGCACCTTTTTGGGTAGATCCTCCTCAATCTATATTTCTGTTCCTTTCAGTAGTTTCGTACCTTCGTTCTAGTCCGTTCTCTTATGCCTTTAATAATAATTGGTCTTATTCTCATATCCTTTTTTTTCAATACTTTTACCCTCTTCCACTTCTACCTTAGTATTCATTTCAACTACAATTTTTTTGCATTATCAGTTCAACTTTTTCCATTGTTTTCTCCTCTTTTTCATTCACATCCTCTTTTACCTCCTTTATTACAAGGTGCCTCTTTTTACCTCCCTCTCTAACACCTCCAGTCCTTTATCCTTCTCTGGTAGATGTTTTTTCAGCATAGTATTATACGATTTAATTTTTGTCGCCTCATGCATCAGAAGATCTATTTTATTATTCATATATTCCTGCCCATTTTGTATTTTTTCGAACATCTCTTCCACTTTCGCCAACTCTATCATCGATGGCTTGATTTTACACTCCTTTAATACCTTATGTTTGGTTATATAACTGGTTGCCTACCCACCCGTTCCTATTCCCGTGCTTCTCGTCTGTACTTACTTTCTTCCTTGTCTATTAACCTCACTGTTTTAAGCCGCACACTATTAAATCAAACTTGTCCTACTCAATAACTCACCCTCAAACTTTTTGTTTGGCGCCAGTAGTCACGCACTAGCTTTCACTTCTCAAACTTTGTTACTTTTAATTCTTCACGATACCGCCCTTATCCGAGTTTAGATTTTGGAGAAAAATCAAACGCCTTTGACATATGCATATGACATATTCTACCACGTCTCATAGTCATAATTTCTTATTGTGGTTATCAATTGAGTACCAATAATGGCCCACAATAAGATGGTAACATTTTTAGACAGAATTCACATTTAATGTGGAACATAAATTGTATGGGAAATGTGTGAATTAACACCTTGAAAAGGATTTTACCACAAAATATATTTTATTTACGTAATTGAAATATATTACTAATAGAAATTGTATTAAATATGAACTAACACACTTGTATTACTAATTGTGGATTGTAGAAATGTATCCCTTTGCCTCTGCCCATACTAATTCTATCGCAATCAACTCACAGTGATATGTCGGTAATCTTAATACTTCGTGTCTAGAGCTTGTTATTATTTCATCTACTTCGTACCCTTTTTGTATTTGAAGTGACTTGATCAGACCGTATAGCTAGGTTTTGAAGAGCGTGGGATCGTGATTCTGTGTTAACCCTTAACGCTTAGGTGAATTGATATCTTTAATACATTGTTTAAGAAATTTAATTCGCATTTCTGCGAGGTAACTTTTTTCCAATAAAGCTTTACTGTTGGAGTCTTTTTTTAGTTTGAAATCTAACAATCTAGATTGCACAATGAAGACTTCTGTCAGTTATTAATATGTGACTGTGACTTTTTCTACATTTAAACTTGCAACTGTGACATTTTTTTCTGTAAATAAATTAGTATGTCAAACATGTGTAAGAGATTGTGATGCAATATTACTCACTTTGTGCATACATATTGTATAACGTATTCCGTATGATGATTAAGATCAGTAAATGTAGGAAATGAGGAAACAGTCAAAGGATAAACAAGCAAAAGGAGGTCATGTAGTAGGTACAATATTAGTCAAACAAATTGATTTCGCGTTTATAGGTTTAGTCTTTCTACTACATTTGTTTATTCAATACCGTATGTCGATTTCCTCAAATGCACTACGAATGTTCACCATCCTTATTTAATTCACTGTTATATATGAGAACACAGTATAAACAAATTGGATAGCTAGATTCATACATTATTGACGTAGCGGTAAACACGCCTGGCGAGGATTATATGAGTTCAATAAGTCGTTCTGCACAAATAGTTTGTAAAATAAAAGGCATTCTAATATTTTACAGAATTTGTTTTAATTTATGAGGTACAATTATGAGATGACGGAGTTGCCCAAAGAGTGTTTACAAACAGTTATTTTTGCTTTTATTTAGTGGCTTAGACTAAATATTTGCTTAGCTTTCAACGTAAATATTTTAACGCCTATAAACATGAATTCAGCCCACTCTCACGCAAATGGTAGACGCAATAGTGAAGCTACAACTTGTTTTTAAGTGATGAGGAGCACGTTTAAAGATGATTAGGTTTACAACACACAGTATGAAGATATCACACACTTAGCGCTGATAATAATTAATAAAGTTTAAATTGAAATTGAAATTTAAAGAGAAAAGTTAGAAAGTTAAAGAAATCGTTGAAGTTGTATTTTTTCGAATGCAAATTATAAATTTTTCAATCTTGATAAGTATTTTAAATAACAAAAGTTTTGGTGATTATGAAATATTTCAGTTTTTTACTACTTTTAATCTTTCATAAATTTTACTATAAGCAAATGATTATTACACTCAAACTTTACTTTCAGTTAATTATTAAAAGAGAAATCATTTGCAGTAAAAAAAAAAGGTTCCACTCTTTACCAATATTTTTTTTAAACAGGAAATAGAAGTTGGTTGTAATTTCACAGAGTCCTTATAAAAACATCTTCAATAAAAGTTAATTTAGTAGCTTTAACGTTCTAAATTGTTCCAACCACTGAAACTGTTCCCTAAAAGATTAAACCGAAATAAAGTGAATGTAATCAATGTCTTCAATAAAAGAAGAAATTACTATGCTGATGAGTCTTAATGATAGATAAGACGGTTTAGGAAAACACTGATTGCGTATTATCGACGCTTGGGCTGCCAGCTCGTTTCCTAGGTAACGAAACAATAAGTCGAGACGAGGTGACGGAAATTGCTCAACAGTTAACCTTTAGCCCTTTATCCTGAACCGCAATTCCTACTTGTCGTTTTGAGTACCATGAATGAGCACAATATTCCTGCACTTTGCGACCCTTATCTTTCTAGTAGTATTAGTAGCGATTCAAAAATTTACTCAGCCATTTCCAGAACGGAACTGTTTTCTTTTGTTGTTTAAAGGCTTACGTTTCTATTTAACCGATCGGGTGCACGTGCGAAAATAACGTAAAATGAGTCGTCAGAATCGTTAACCATCAAACAGAGTTTCTTTTTAAATGACGACAGTGATACACTGCCTAATAGCTACATGAAATTTAAATTTTCCCTTGCGCTTTATAAATTGATGATACACATAAAAAGTGCAATTGGAACAAATCTTTTTGAATGAGTAGCCAATAGAGATTGAAACTACCCGGTATGTATCAACAACGTCTAAGAGGGATGAAGCAATCAATGAGATAAATATTCTTTTATCTTTTGCGCTTCCTTCGCACTTATTTTTGGAAAGCTTTCAACGATCACGTTATTGCAAATGCATTATTTAGGAACTCAATTGAAAAGCGGTTAAATTAAAAACTGCATTTTTAATTTTGAATATTCTATCTTTATTTCTGTTTTCAGCATTTAAGCTGATCCAGATGTGATTAAATAAATTTAAGTCTAAAAATGTTGTATTAGATAGAAAGACAATTTGTGTCACCAGATTGATAATATAAATCCTATTCTAAAAAGGGAATGTTTTACAGATTGCATTTCTGTGTATCTACTTTATAAAAAAAAAAAAAACGATTCGAAATCAAATCTTAAGATGTATAAGATTGAGGTCTGCGCTAGCATACTATATAACATATTTTTTAGCACAATAATTTACTGGATAATCCAATTCACTTTATATTCATATTTTAGATAAAAATATAGTTTGATACAATTTAGTAAAATATAGATTGCATATCTAGATTTTTTTTTGTTGCACGGTACAGCTGTATTAATAATAGGAATATTCAGGTATCATACTTCGTGCACGTTCCACGTGTCTTGTGGTTGGGATCAGGTTAATTGTACGATCTCATTGTTTTTCAAAAATGTACACTGTGTCCCATTTTGGTTGAAATTGTAGGGTGTCTCACTTTGAGCCAAGATAGAAAGATGCGGTGTTCGCGACCCTGTTCTACTTTTTCGTTATACGAAAGACGCCACAAACAGAATTGTCATAGTCCTATTAGTATTTGAGATACAGGGCAAAATTCAAAATTTGCAAATTTTAAGCACCCCTTCTAACTGCTTTGCTTTGTAATTTAACGAAATAATGAAATGTGGGTTTATACAGAATTTTTCGTAGAATTTAGTGGCATGCATAGTTTTCCCCACAAAAAGTTAGTTTCTTCGCAATAAACCAAAGTTTTGTTTTTTAAATGGAACACCCTGTATATTTTTTATTATATAATAGAGCTTACTATCAGCTTTCAAAAAATATATATTGTGTGGCATTTCTTTTGCATTATTAACCGCAAAAATGAACGTTACGTTAATTTAACATTTTAAGGATATAGTTGGCCATGAAACCTATAAACTCATTATAAATTCGTATTTTATTGAACGCCCAAGTTATATTTGAGTATTAAAAAGGGCTACTAAATTCTTACTGCTTTATTATAATTATAAATACGCAAATATGCCATTATAATAAATCCAAGATATATTTGAGTATTCAATAAGGGCTACTAGATTCTTACTGCTTTATTATAATTATAAATATGTAAATACGCGATTATAATAAATCTAAGTACTAGTAAGCAGAAATGCAAAAATAATAAATTATGCAAATTAGGTACAATAGTTTAGAAACATATTGAAAGTGGCAATTTTTTTTAATTGGGTGAAATGCATCTTACAGCTTCAAAAAAAATATTAATGGCAGTAAAACTTATTAAGAATGCTTTATATCTAAATTTGTAAGTAGGGTGAGCCTAGTCTGATCTAAACGTAATTGACCTGTCAAATCTAATTAAAATTATTTTTGTGCAACAATCGTATTGTTTGTTAATTGTGCAAAATATGGCAGAAAATAAAAATTTTGAAAACTTTGAAAATATGATATGCTGATTTGTTTTGGCCAGAGTAATGAAAACACTGACGCAGAATAAATTTGTATTTTAACAGGTAAATGTAGTTTTCTTGGTATTAATTTTGATAATTAAGCAACTTGACATCTATGCTGGCGACGCTGAGCGTAGGTTAATATTTTGCAATTTTTACTTGAACATGTTAAATACAGTACCCAACTTTCGAAGAAATGTCATATGGTCAGACGAGACAAATTTTAGCAATTTAGGTGCTCTAAACAGGCACAATAGCAGATTCTGGTTTCAAGAAAATCAACACCAAATATTCCCCCAAAGACAACAAGGACGATTTGGACTCAACGTTTCCTGGTTTATATTAGAATCAAAAATAAAATTTTACATTTTCGAATTGAACTTATTCGCTCCTAGATATTTAGACATTTTAGAAATTGTTGTGCCTGAATTATTAGATGACATTCCTTTAGCTCGATTGAACTAAATTCATTTCCAACAGGATGGAGCGCTATCCCATATGCGCAAATTATACGCCCGTTTTTGGTAATAGATGGAATGATACTAATGGGCTGAAAATATGGCCTCCTAGGTCTCCGAACTTATCAGTATTAGATTTCTTTTTATGAGGTTACTTGCAAAATAAAATATACCAAACTCAATATGATGGCATTGAGCGGTTGACAAATGCAGTTAGAGAAGATTTTAGACATTTACAAGATCATCCTATTATTATGCTTAGTGCTATAGAAGAAATTGGCAGAGTGTGTGAAGCGTGTATAAGACAGAATGGTCATCAGTTCGAACATCCCTTTTAGTAATTTATATTAGGCTTGTAAAGTTGAAGATATGTTTAGTTTTTAATTTTGTGTTTTTGTGTAAAACTTCCTAACCCTTAACCTTGTTTTTTCATGGACAACTATATCATCAAAATGTTCAATTAACGTAACATTCCTTTTTGAGGTTAATAATGCAAAAATAGTGTCACACAATACATATTTTTTGAAATCTAAGACTAAACTCTTTCATATAATAAAAAAATATTCAGGGTGTTCCATTTAAAAAAACAAGCTGACTTTTTGTGGGGAAAACTATGCACATCACTAAATTCTATGGAAAATTCTGCATAAAATTCACTTTTCACCATTTCGATAAATTACAAGCAAAAGCAGTTACGAGGGGTGCTTAAAATGTGCAAATTTTGAATCTCGCCCTGTACCTCAAATACTAGCAGGATTATGACAATTCTGTTTTTGTCATCTTTCGTCTCACGAAAAAGTAGAACAGGGTCGCAAAAACCGCATCTTTCTATCTTTGCTTGCAAACTAGATACTCTACGATTTCAACAATAATGGAGTACAGTGTACATTTCTGAACAAGTACACTACTTGTGGTTTATGTCTTTACAAAAATGATGGATGGAGTATACGTTTACAAAATCAATTTTATATGTTTCGGTGTTACAACTAGAAACTCTTTTTATTACCCTTTTACAGGGTATCATGCTTCCCACCGAAATTCCTGATCGTACGTAGGTGGGTAGTGTAGATCCCACGGTAACTGTAAATAAAATATTAAATTATACAATGTGTGAAAGTGATAAATAACGTATTGTATGCAGTGTGCCACTAACTCTAAACATACCCCCGACCTTGAAAGAATGTCTTTCAATGTGTTTATGTTATTGGCCACTTCCAGTGTAATGGAGGTACTAAACTGTCTTCACTTAAAACTATTTTTCGAATAGTCGCATTATCTTCTTGCGTTGTCCATTTGTTACGTCTTTGCAATTTTATTAAACAGTCTTTTGACCAACGCTTCCAAAAATGCTGGTACAATATTTGGATATGTTGTTATTTTGCCAACCAATTCATGGACACGTCATCAACGTCTGGGTCGGGTAAGTCGACGTCCAATTAAAAAGACGTGAACGAGTTAAAACGTTAAAATCGCCTGGACTACAGCTTTAACTCGTGCAACTAATGTCATAAAACCCTCAAATGTTAAGTAGTTCGTACCTAACACTCGCTTTAAATGTAACTTACAAGATTTGATTCCGGATTCCCAAATATCCCCAAAATGAGGTGAATTTGCTGGAATGAATTTTCAATTAATTCCTTCATTTGCAAATTTATCAACTATTTAACTTGAGGAATTAATTAAAAACTTTCGTAACCCTCGAAGCTCTTTGTTAGCTCTAACAAAATTTGTACCATTTTCCGAAAATATACAATGAAGCCTTTCTCTCCAAGATACAAATATACATAATGTAGGAATTCATGAGTCAGATGTTAAGTGTGAAACTATATCTAAATGTAGAGCTTTAGTAGATGGACAGCTAAATGAACAAACATACCAGTGTATTAATTTACCTCTCTTTCCATCTTTATTTTTTATTAAAAAATAACCACCGTAGTCTACACCTACATTATAAAATAAATGTTTGGCAAGTTACTCATAATTTGCCTATATGGTTTTGGAAATGATCTGAAACAGTTAATGCATTGAAATATACTTTTTTTTACCAAATTTCCCTCCGATTATCCAATATTTTTCACGAAGTGAACTAAATAAAAAATTAGGTCCCAGATGTAGAGACACTTTATGTTCCGCTTCAACAATTAATATGGTAAGCGTATGTTTGCCATGTAATAAAATAGGATGCTTGGTATTATATGAAACATAAATGAACCCAATTGGTTGATTTCTCTCGATTTAACGTTTTTATTTTGATGCAAATATTTAATTTCTTGACAAAACATACCATTTTGTATAATTTTTATAAGAACATTCTGTGCATGTCTTAATTCCAAAACACCTATCATATTATTCTTGGTTTTATTACTAACAATATATTTAAACCTTATACAATATGCAACAGTTTTCTGAAGTTTTAATAATGAACTAAATCTCTCAAATGGAAACCATTTTGAAATATTCGTTTGGCCCACACTACCTACCGGGTGGTCGTAAAGTAAGGAATAAATTCAATATCTCGTAAAGCCCGAAATGGTTCGAAATGTGCAGCAGGAATTTGTAGATCGATTAGGCTATTGTCAGTTGACTAACGGAGGACATTTCGAACATTTGCTGAAATAAAATTATTTTTAAGTTTACGAATCTTTGTTTTCGATACAATAAAACGTTATAAAAATTATTTTATTTTTCGTTTACTTCATGATCTTGTTTTCAATTTTTAAATTTTGAATGCGAATAACTCCAAAACGCTTGGACTTAGGTATAGCACATGCTACATGGCAAATCTTTAGAATTGTAAGGGTAATCCAAAAATGCAATAAAAAAATTGGGTTGCAATTTGAAAAAAAAAATTTTTTTTAGCAAATCTTTTTTGAGACACCCTGTATAAATTTTTTTTTCGCAAAATATGCCCAAAAAAATATAAAATCGACGGGTCCGAGCGATTTTTGAAAAAAATTGTGCTTTACGAGATATTGAATTTATTCCTTACTTTACGACCACCCGGTATATGAACTTGTAGTTTCAGTTCAGGTACTTTTTCTAACATAGCAGGCCATAATTGTGATTCCAATTCAAGCCACTTGGAACCATGTCACCACTTAGAGGATCATTACCAATTATTTCTGTATGTAAACCATGGGAAAGTAGATCTGCTGGATTATATTCAGATTTTATACAATTCCACAATGCTGCTGGATTCAAATCTTGAACTAATGTTACTCTATTTGCAACAAATGTCTGTAAGAGATTTGGAGAAGTTCTAATCCAATAAAGAACTACTGTGGAATCAGACCAACAATACGCCGCATTAAAATGATTTTCACTAAATTCCTTTATTTTTGACACTAGTTTTGAAGGAAATGTGCTACACACAATTCCTAACGTGGCACCGATATTGTTTGTAAAGGAGCAACTTTAACCTTTTAACAGAACAATGATACTTTTATATCTCCAGTACAGGAAATACTTCGAAGATATACACAATCGTGTTGAAGCATCTGAAAATCCATGAATTTCTACTCTAGATGGATATTTTAGAAATGAATGTCGAATTTATTTAAATATTGTAATGGATTTCTCAATTTTTTCCAACTTGACTCCAATTCTATGGGAATTGTTCCATCCCAGGCTAATCTTTCACACTAAAGTTTCTGTAATCAAATTTTTGCTGAAACTATACAAGGTCTTACTAACCCCGATAGATCATACATTTTTAATATTTCTGATAAAATTATCCTCTTGATATATTTTTTACTCTCCTTTTCAAACATGATGTTATATTTTAACGTATCTAGTTTAGTTTAGACCAATATAAACCGAGTGTTTAATTTTGACCTTTTTCGCCGAAATATACTTCAATAGAATTGGATTCAGCAGTTTGAAGACCCTCTAAAATATATGGATCATTAGAGATCCTTAACTGCATGCATCCAGATTTTAATATTTGACTAACGTTTTTAGATAACTGAATAGCATTTTCTGTGGTTGATGCACCACTCAACATATCATCTACATATAAATTTTTTGATATTGTGCTATAAGCAATAGGATAACCTAATTGCTAAATATGGTGCAGATCTCGTTCTGTAAGTAACTGTATTTAATGTATATTCTTGGACATCTTCTGTAGCATCTGAACGCCACAGAATTTTTTGTAGGTATCTATCTCTAGAATCCACATAAATCTGTACAAACAACTATATTGTGCAAACAAAGTCTTAAAAGAATGCTAAAAAGATCATCCCGAAGTTTAGGACCAATATGTTGCAAATCATTTACAGACACACCAGCAGTTGTTTTTGGAGAACCATTAAATACGACCCTTAGTTTAGTACTTGAACTACCTTCTTTTAACACACCGTGATGTGGTAAGTAATAAGAATTAAAATTAGAAGAATTACAAGCTGACCTATGTTCCAGTTGTTCGTATTCATTCATGAAATCTATATAAATTTTTTTAAGAATTTGATTATTCTCTAGTTTTCGTTTTAATGCAAATAGTCATTTGAATGCTAATTTTTTCGAGTTATCCAGTTCATTTGGATGCCGAATTAATTGAGTTTTTACCACAAATCTACCAGCAAAGTCACGCTGTGTATTTTCTGAAAATAAATTTTCACATTGCAATTCATCAAAGGACGAGCAGTTATTTATGGAGGGAATTTCATCAATTTTCCAAAACTTTTCTAATTGAATTTGGACATCAGTTTTAACAAAATGACATAACAAAACATTTAGTCCAGTGTCCTGAATTGATCCTATCATAACCTATCTTAGCCTGGTTTTTGCAACAGCTCGTTATGATTCAATTTTATCCGTCCAATACATAGTGAATGATCAAATATGTCAGCACCTAAAAGAATTTGGACATCACCTGAACTAGCAAATCCAGGGTCAGCTAATTTTAGATGAATAACATGATGACTACTATTTATATTCCTTGATGGAATTGATTTACTGATTGAAGAAATTACTAAACATGAAACAGATTGTCGAAAATAATAATTCAGGGACATAGAAATTATTATTTTTCTTTGATCCTACTTGCAGACCTAGTAAATCACAAAATTCTGTTGTTATTAAATTAGATCCGTTATCTAGCAAAGCTCTAGAAGTATGAAAGACACCGTTTCTATCACGTACAAGAACTGTAGAAAGGAATACTTTCTTCGTTGATGAACTGTTATGAACATTCATTTGTATATAATTACTAATCAGTTGATCATCGTAGTTTTCTGGATTCAAACTATTATTATTGACTCTAACCGAACCATTTCTTGTATGATTTATATCGGATAGAGTATTTTAAATTGGTTCCTGTTGTTTGCTTGTACTGGCTTTATGTTTATTATCCACCAAAGAAGTCCCAAAATGTAATAAAGTATGGTGTTTTGATCCACTTTTTGACAACATCCTGCATTACAATATTGGCCTCTGTGGTTTCCTTTTTTCAGGCAATTAGCACACAAGCCCAAACGTCTGACTTCATTATTTCTATCAGAAGCCGATATCTCTAAAAATTCAGAACAATTAATTATGGAGTGTGCTTCTCTACAATACAGACATGTATTATTATCAATTGCTAGAAATGATATGAAGTATGTTTATGTTTATCAAAATCATCCCTTTTCTCATCTTCCTTAGTTTTTTTCTAAATTTGCTAACATGTTAATTCTATATTTTAAAAATTCTTTCAATTCTTCCCAGGTAGGGAATTGTTTTCTGGGATTCTTTTCTTCCCACACTCTTTTCGTAAGACTATTTAATTTACTAGATACCAAATAAAGGATTCCCAACTAGTTCATTATTCTCGGATAGTTTCAGAAATAATCTAGTTCCTAGCTGTTGTCATGTCATGAAATTGACAGATTACAATGTGATTGGGAATAAAATTAATAAATTATTTTTTCGGTCACTCAATGGAAATGGACCATATTTCCTTGTTACAAATCGTAAAGAAAAGTGTCTCTTTTCTTTGTAGCAACCATTTCTTTACAGTAACCATTTCTTTATAAAGAATTATTAATCATTTAATGGAATAAATATTAACGTTAGAAAAACTTATGCTTGTACAATGTTTTAACTATAAATCATTAAATGATAGTGACGGTTTTGATAAAACCTCCTGATGAACTCCTCCATTTGACGTATAAAATGATGAATCGCTACATGCAGGAGCCAACTATAATTCACTACGTCCTAGGACAACATCTGATGGATTCTGGCATCCACTGTTTGACGATGATGGCTGATTAAAAATCATTTTATTGTTAATGCTTTCTTCTATATATTCTTCTGGAATCGTGTTTGATCGCCATCCTCCATTTTGACCCTCCTGATATTCGCTCCACCCTCAGCAAGGAAAGTAGTTGATGTTCGACGTAGAGAGTGTCCAGTGTAACCGTCTGGGTTGGGTAACTTCAAATAATGGGCAATTTTCTTCGGCATCTTGTAGAAACTGTGGATCCCCACTGGTTGCACTGTACATTTATTGTTCATATAAAATATGAACAATCTTGAGTGATTGATATGCTTTCGACGCAATATTATATATCTCCTGTACAATTCAATTTCATTAATTCCTCTCATTTCCGTCATAACGGTGAATATAAGCTTCTTTCTTGTCTTAGTGTCATAGAGAGTGATAACCAAAATAGAGCTGGTATCCTCGATATACTTCACATTTAACTGTCATAGCTCCTCAATACGACATGTCCCATACAGACCGAAAATTAACGCCAGGTTAATCATAAGAAAAAGTATCGTCAGGCAGTCAAAATTTTGACACATCATCCTGCGATAAAATTTTTGATTCTTTGCTGTATATCTCTCACTTTGGCGTTCGACGTTTTCTTTCACTCTCAACGTACTTTTCATAGAATATGTCTAACCTTTTCATGAAAAAAAGCAAACATAACTTCTTCGTCGGTATCCGTTACATTCTTTGAAGTTCTCCAAGAATTGAAAATATTGTGGGTCTTCTCATATTTACCTCGTGATCTCAAGGGTAATAAACTAGCAACATTTTTGCTTACCTATTTTTGTTTAGTTGCTGCAACGATGGAAACGGCAATTTGATTGTCGCGCTTGTCATGTATTTTTTAAATAATTTCTTATAAAAGGTGTCCGAAAAAATTTTTATGTATTATTCTTAAAGAAATCACGTTTCCAATTTGGGCTGCGCCTTGATTAGAAAAATCGCGATTTGTAAAGAAAAACAATACCTTTCTTTACTTATAATACAAATAACTATTATTTACGACAGCATTTAACTATCGTTACAATGGCAACAACACGTAGTTTATCCATTTGCAAATATACCTACTAGCAATTTATCGGATGTCAAAGTGACAAAACGTATATTAAAATGCATTATTTCCACAGATAAATTAAATTGTGGCTTACAAAGTTTGAAATATCCAAATAATTAACGCCTAGCATTTGTTTTTATTTTTAAAATTCAGATTCCGATTCCACTTCGAAAAGTCATTGCAAAGTGGTCAGTTTTTTTTGTATTCCATTTAAAACATGGTCAAAATGACTACAAAGCTTTGAAATTTTCTATACAAAATATCTGCACATGAAGTGAGTACGCCGGTAACAAACAGACAAGCAATAATAAAATTAAATTACCAATTCATTGAAAACGGTGTTCATAATGGTTTTAATATATTAATATTTATACACTAATAAATATAAAACAATAGCTAAACATTTGTTAGCTCTAATGTAAGGAAAAATTTCTTAAAGAGTGGCATGAATCATAAATACTATATTTATAAACCATAGGTAAGGGTCAAACAATGCTAGTATTATAGTGCATATAGATACAAACATGCATTTTATTTTTAGATTTGGAAAAAGTGTAGTGATACGTGATTTTCATTATTAACAGCAGTTAATGAAAACCATCAGTATCTCATACACAAACAACAACATATGACCAAACCCAGATACAAAATAATCTGTTACATTTACGTCAAAAGATTCACGCAAATAACAGTTGCATTTCTGCTAGACCTATATGCACAAACCTGGTATATATTTGTTGCAACCGCCGTACACAATTTGCTTAAATCACATTTGAGACACAAATTATTATTTTTTATATAACCATTTTTGCGTGATGTACCAAATAGAACCAATACGTATAGTACAAAAAAAAGTATTGATACCAATATAAGTTAATGCATTGTGGATTGCCACAGATGAAAGTGTTTCGGCCACAAATAACATGCGTGTATGTGGGTGTGCCTATGCGTGTGTGTGCGTATACGTGTCCGTGCCCGTATGCACGAGCGTGTGGGTGTAAGTGTGCGTGTGAGTGCGCGTGGGCTTGTGGTCGTGTGTATGCGTGTGCGTGTGCGTGTGGGTGTGAGCGCGCGTGTACGTGCACGTGTGCGTGTGCGTGTGCGGGTGCGTTGTCGTGTGCGTGTGCGTGTGCGTGTGCGTGTGCGTGTGCGTGTGCGTGTGCGTATGCGTGTGCGTGTGCGTGCGCGTGAGCATGTGCGCGTACGTGTGAGTGTGCGCGTGAGTGTAGTGGTGAGTGTGTGATGTGGTGTGAGGTGTGTGAGTGTGAGTGTGTGAATGTGTGAGTGTGTGAGTGTGTGAGTAGTGTGATGTGTGTGAGTGTGTGAGTGTGTGAGTGTGAGTGTGGTGTGTGAGTGTGTGAGGTGTGAGTGTGTGAGTGTGTGAGTGTGTGAGTGTGGTGAGTGTGTGAGTGTGTGAGTGTGTGAGTGTGAGTGTGGGTGTGAGGTGTGAGTGTGAGTGTGTGAGTGTGTGTGTGAGTGTGTAGTGTGGAGGTGAGTGTGAGTGTGAGTGTGTGTGAGGTGTGAGTGTGTGAGTGTGTGAGTGTGGAGTGGTGTGAGTGTGTGAGTGTGAGTGGTGTGATGTGTGAGGTGTGAGTGTGTGAGGTGTGAGTGTGTGAGTGTGATGGAGTGTGTGAGTGTGAGTGTGTGAGGTGTGAGGTGTGTGAGTGTGTGAGTGTGTGAGTGTGGTGAGTGTGTGTGAGTGTGTGGAGTGGTGAGTGTGTGAGGTGTGTGAGTGTGTGAGTGTGTGAGTGTGTGAGTGTGGTGTGTGAGTGTGGGTGTGAGGTAGGTGTGAGTGTGTGAGTGGGGTGTGTGAGTGTGTGGTGGTGAGTGTGAGGTGTGTGAGTGTGTGAGGTGTGTGAGTGTGTGTGGAGTGTGTGTGAGTGTGAGTGTGAGTGTGTGAGTGTGTGAGTGTGTGGAGTGTGTGAGTGTGTGAGTGTGGTGGTGTGAGTGTGGTGTGTGAGTGTGTGACCGTGTGAGTGTGTGTGAGTGTGTGAGTGTGTGAGTGTGTGAGGGTGTGAGTGTGAGTGTGTGAGTGTGTGAGTGTGTGAGTGTGTGAGTGTGTGAGTGTGTGAGTGTGTGAGTGTGTGAGTGAGTGTGAGTGTGTGAGTGTGTGTGAGTGTGTGAGTGTGTGAGTGTGAGGTGTGATTGTGAGTGTGAGTGTGTGAGGTGTGAGTGTGTGTGTGAGTGTGAGTGTGGTGTGTAGTGTGTGAGTGTGTGATGTGTGAGTGGTGAGTGTGTGAGTGTGTGTAGTGTTGGTGTGAGTGTGTGAGTGTGTGAGTGTGTGAGTGTGAGGTGTGTGAGTGTGTGAGTGGTGTGATGTGTGAGTGTGTGAGTGTGTGTGTGTGAGTGTGTGAGTGATGTGTGTGAGTGTGTGTGTGTGTGTGTGTGAGTGTGTGAGTGTGTGGTGTGAGTGTGAGTGGTGAGTGTGTGAGTGTGAGTGTGTGAGTGTGTGAGTGTGTGAGTGTGTGAGTGTGTGAGTGTGTGTGAGTGCTGAGTGTGTGAGTGTGTGAGTGTGTGAGTGTGTGAGTGTGGTGTGAGGTGTGAGTGTGAGTGTGTGAGTGTGAGTGTGTGAGTGTGTGAGTGTGATGGTGTGAGTGTGTGAGTGTGTGAGTGTGAGTGTGAGTGTGTGAGTGTGTGAGGTGTGAGTGTGTGAGTGTGTGTGTGTGAGTGTGTGAGTGTGTGAGTGTGTGTGTGTGTGTGTGAGTGTGTGGAGTGTGTGGTGTGTGAGTGTGTGAGTGTGTGGTGTGTGAGTGTGTGGGTGTGTGTGAGTGTGAGTGTGTGAGTGTGAGTGTGTGAGTGTGTGAGTGTGAGTGTGTGAGTGTGTGAGTGTGTGAGTGTGTGAGTGTGCGAGTGTGCGCGTGTGCGAGTGTACGGGTGTGCGAGTGTGCGAGTGTGTGTGTGTGTGTGAGTGTGGGTGTGTGTGTTAGTGTTGTAACGTCTTAAATTTAGTATCGTAATTTTAGTACGAGTTAAGATTTTTATACTTTCCTTCTTTTTTTACACTGCGACACGTTTCTGAAACAAGGGTTTCCCTAAGTTTTTTGTTACTATTGGGTATTATCGTCGTTCTTCGTTCTTCAAGATATTGCTGTGATAGATTTTATAACTGTACTTGGCCAACGTTCTTCCGCGTTGTGATGTAACGTGCAAATGGTCTCCGAAAACAAGGTCGAAGGTGCTTTATGTCTACAATGTTATATCCGATTCTCACCGTAATACATACAAATAGGTATATAAATAGTATAACACTTTTAATGGTATTAGATCTAACGAGGTTATGTTCCTGTAACGATAAAAATTATATAAGCTTTAGTGAACAAGTTAGGAACTACTTACACAAGTTTTCCCTTCGAATATATTGCTAACATTAGCTTCAATCTTTTTGCTATTTCCATGTGCGATAACCTTGCATTTCAAAAAAAGTGTAGTGTTTAAACAGTTGTTATATCTATACACCTACTGCTTTATAGTGATCAGCTGTTGCTGGGACGTTGCCATTTATTAAACTAGACTGTTGTTATACAGAGTGCTTCACGAGGTATAGTAATATTTGTGCTTATATGAACCAGACTGCTTATATATAGGGTTACTCATGTCTAAATGTTATAGATGTTTATGCTAAACGATTAATGCATGTTTTACCTCACTTTTTTTGTATATCTATTTACGCTATAACTTCTTTACGTGTTAACGAACGCTATCATAATAAGGAAGCTATTCAATTTTCTTTGCTTCTAACTATTTTGGCCCTCAGCCACCTGGTGAAACATAGTTACTTTAAATTTCTTGGTAATTGAAATAACTCTAGATTACACTTTTCTATCTAGCCTTGTAGAAATGGTAGCAACCTAATACTTTCTGATGTCTGTGTGAAAAATCTCTGCTTTATTTGTTTTGCCTGTACTTAAGAAAGGCGCAATGGTAGACATCTAAATGAAATAAATTTGGTTATTAATTTTGGGTTAACTGATTTTTTGTTTGATTTACAACTGATACGCACTTTTAAGGAGAGCTCTTCCAAGAACTTCGGTTTCATGGTGGGGTAAGTGGTCCAGTAATTGACCATAACCCAGTAATTGACCACTTATCGAATAAATAAGGTTGTATTTTGAATTTTAGCGCTAAATCGACTTGATTCTGTGTACTAATATGTCTTGTACCACTAACAACTGAAATTAGGTTAAAATTTTCAACAGTTGGCAACTCTGAAAACTTAATGTCTGCTAAGGTGCCATTTTGTAAAGTTTCTTAGTGTTTTGGTTAAGGAACATCGTTATTATCATAGAGTGACATCCGCCTACTGTAAGTATATCTTCTTTGTGTCACCTTATCATTTAAAAGTCAAAAGGGTATATTTTAGTAATTTTAATAAAGGAATAGCTCTTCTGTCTTTTTTCCTTTTAAATTGAACCTGGTCAATTTCTGGATTCGAAAATATCACATCAACCTAATGATTGACCAGAGCGGTCAACTACTGGGTTCAATGTATTACCAGTAATTGACCAGTGGTGGACAACTAATGGCGCCTTTGTGATAGTGAATGACCAGTACATGATTTAGCTACTTCTGGGCGTAAAACGTATTAAGATTACAGAGCATTTGACTATTTCGGTTAAGGCTTATTATTGGCACGTTTTAACAAGCAATATGTAATCATTTTTGGATAAAACATGGCTGAGAAAAAAAGGAAACCTTTCTTTAAATATACAGAAGAAATGTTAAGAGAAGCAGTTAATGCTATAAATGAGAGAAATGTAAAAGTGAGGGAGGCTGCCCGTTTGTATGGCATACCTCGCAGTACACTACTGAACAAAATAAAAGGTAAAACGCCAATGGAGAGAAGAATGGGTCCAACCACAGTTATACCAAAGCTAGAAGAAGAGACTCTAGTTAAATTTATAATTGCTACATCAAAAAAAGGATTTCCTGTGTCCAAGTCTCGTCTTATTTCACTTGTGAAAAAATCACAGAGAAGAAAATTGGATCAAAATGGTTCCAGTTATTCCTCAAACGTCATCCTTCAGGTTGGTTTTCTTTTGTATTTTCGGGTTCTTTTTTCCTAAAATCCTTTTAATTCTTTTTTTCTGTTAAACGTATGTCTCCTAGAATGATCACGAATCTTGTGTTTTTAGAATAAAAATAAATAAATAGCCTAGACCTTTACGTGTATGATTTTAATTACAGTTTCGAAAAGGCATGCAGAAGGCATGGAAATTTAAAGAAGTATATTGAAGATGGGTATGGCTCGGAAGGACTTGAAATCTTACAAGATCCTTCAAGGATCCTAAACTCAAATGAGACCGGTTTTATGATAAACCCCAAAACTGGCTTAGTTTTAGGACCTAAAGGGGAAAAAAATATGTAAAATTGGCCAGGAGAAAGAACAAATAACGACCTTTTTGACAATTAGCGCAGATGGCTATATTCTACCTCCTGAAGATACACCGCCAAAAAAGAAGGGAAGAGTTATTAATTTTCCTCAGGGGTCAGGTGCAAGGCGCTGGATTGAATATTATGAAAAACAAAAAAATATGCGTCTGATAAAGAAGCTATGAAAATAGCGAAAATAGAGGAAAGAAAACGTAAACAGGAAGAAAAGGAAAACGCCTCAAATAAGAGAAAAATTAGGAAAAAAGAAGTCAAAAGTGATGTTTATGATACAAGTGAAGGTGAAGAAATAGAAAAAGCAGTTGCAAATCTTTCAGATTCCTCTGGCGGGGAATGGGAAGAGAAAATGGATGAGGATGAAGAAGTTTCAACGGCCAATTTTTGGACAGAAACTAAAGATGTAAACGAAAAAGATTGGGTGCTAGTAGGATACCAAGGAATAAAAAATAACACAATATATTATGACGGCAAAGTACAGAACAAAGATGGCCAGAAAGTGTCAGTTACCTTTTTGAAGAAACAAAGGGGATCGTCATTCGTATTTCCAACAGTTAAAGATGAAACCACCATCTCCTTTTGCTGAAGTCAAAAAAGTGCTGCCTGCTCCAACCGAAAGAAGAAAGATATTTTAATTGTTTAAATAGGCCTAAATCATTTTACAATAATAAAAGCACTTTCTTAAACGTACGTATACACTGTTGGAAAGCTACATAGGGTAGCCTAGACCTATCTAATTAAGTATTTGGGTTTATGAAAATGTTAAAAAAATAAATCAGTTAAAGGTTTAACCTTTTAAACTCGATTAAAGTGTAAAATAAGTCAATTAAGACTCCGGTCAATTACTGGTCAATTCAAGGTCAACTATTAGCCTTTAATGGTCAATTACTGGTAATTTTGCTGAATATTTCTTCAAAAATAGAAAAAGTCCTGAAGGGTTGAAGTTCACGACAAAAGGTAAAAACACTACCGTTACACAAAGTTTTAGGTTTGACAATGTAGAAAATAAAACTTTGATATATTTAAAAATGTCGAAGACATGAAAATTATTAATAAAAAATTTCCTTAACTGGTCAATTACTGGACCACTTACCCTATGTAATTAATTTTGGGATTGTGTTGTGGTTATGCTTACTAGGGTCAACACTGGATGTCAAGCAATGAAAACTCACTTTGATTTTGAGTAATGTATCTTTAATTTTTTTTTCTTTGTCAGTTTATGTTATAGGGTCATACTGACCAACAAGTTAGGTGTGTTTGCACTATAACGTTCGTATACGTATTAGTTGTAGTGTGTCTCTCAGCGTGTCGTAGCCCTTTTCTTGGTCTAAAGGCGATATAAAAATAAATTAAGTGGTGCCCTGTTAACCTTCCTGTATCTCTACGCCAGCCACACCCCCACGCATCCAAGTGCCTAACCGACCGACTGAGCTTCCGGCTAAATCCCTATTTATTGTTACTGCACACTTTTTCTACTGTTGTTACGACCGCACTTTGTGCATGTAACAGTGAGTGGGTGGATGTGCGTCTGTGTGTGTGTGTGTGTGTGTGTGTGTGTGTGTGCGCGCGCGTGTGTTGGGTGGGTGTGTGCGTGTGTGGGTGGGTGTGTGCGTGTGTAGGTGTCTGGATGTGTGGGTGTGTGCGTATATGCACGTGTACGTGTGTGGTTGTGTGGATGTGTGGGTGTGTGGGTGTGTAGGTGTGTGCGCGTGTGCGCAGTAGAATTGGAAGCAACAGATAAGGAAGGGGGCCAGTATCTCAACGGAATAAAAGGAGTGGGCATGTTATTAATTTCGCGATTAGAATAGCGCGATATATGTGCATATAAGGCACAATAAGTGTAAGTCATAAACTAAACACAATAGAATAATCAAATCGGTGCTAGATTCTTTGGAATGGACAATATCCGTGTCAAAAACATGCTTACCGTAACGTCGCATAACCAACTGAATCAGTAAATTGACAGCCGTGGTACTTCATTTCCTGCGAAATATCGAAATATTTGTACGTAATCGCAATAAAACGTTGTGCTAATAGACCAGCTTATCGGTCATCAATCTTATTTACTCTACCTTTGCGTTACGTTAAATCTTCATTAAACTTAGTATCTTAGAATACAATTTAAAAAATAAAACAAAAACGAGGGAAATAACATAATGGAGGACTATCTCACAAATTACTACGTTAAAAACTTTCATCAACATCATAAAAAAAGTGAACCACTCAGTAACTTGAATGTAATCAAAATATCATATCTTTTAAATTGGATACCATATAAATAATAATGCTGTGAAAAAGGAAAAGTCACAAATAATTTTTCACTCAGTAACGAAAGTTCATTAACTCTAGTCATATATTCTGATAATTATAACAAAAAAATAAACAATCAGAGTATTGATGCAATTGTCGAAACACACAAACTTACATCCGGAAGGGAGTAAAGCGCAATCTTTCTTATGTAAAATCTAATAGTTAAATCGGGACGACTCTTGCAAGTTTAAATTGTCAAAATCATCTACCTGAAGTACTTTTATTTTAATTAACACCTTAAAGGAATAATAATTACGTCAAAAACTTAAATTTGACAAGTTTTCGTAATATGCATTTTGGTATACAGTAATAAGAATAAAATAACAATATCGCACAGTGTGTAAAGTTACGATACACGGGTGAATACACTTTTGTAGAGTTATCTTAATCGCCTTAAGGACGACAACTAAAACAACTTTATTAAAATCATCAACAAAAAAATTAAACGAAAATTAATTATCTTAACTCGCATGAAATGGTCATTCTAAATTCTCCCTTATCCGTTGCACAAAGCTAAGGCAAAACTCCTACAATTAACGCTTTTGGTGATTGATCGATGGATACCAATATATTAAGTACCATAAGCTAGTTTCACAAAAATCACTTAGATGTAAGTGCTTAGTTTAACGTTAACATTTTTTTATTGTAGAAGCCTTGACAAAGGAACAAAATAAACGCTCCTAAATATTGGCAGATATAAAGAGTTGTAAGCTTATTAAGACCCTAGTTAGCTGCAGGCCCTGATGATAAATAATTAGTTTAATTTTTTTTCTTAACCTTGTTAACGGCTGTTACTTCCCATCAACTTTATCTTTTGATTAATACCATTAGCTTTTCTGTCGGTTGAATTGGCCAGAAGGAACCTCTAAAAACGTTCATTCTATTGTTAAATCCGTATGTTCGGATTTGAGACCGGACACCCGGTATATCCTGAGTAGGTAAATATAATGAAAGTATCCCAAAAATTCCAAGCGTTAAATATTATGGACAGTATAATCATACCTACTCAATTCATGTATATGAAATTCGTCAAATTCCAATAACAAACATTGATCGTTCACATGAAATTGAATTTAATTAATGCTACATTTACTTTAATTAGGACATCCATTTTCATATAAAATGACTAAGTTATTTTACCTGATGAAATTTGTTTTTTTTTCAGGTGGATTCTAATAAACTGTACTATATTTAACATTGTCATAATCGGAATCATTGACTAATTTTGTTAGTCAAATGTCATTACTAATCTCTATAACCGTCTATTTATAGCTTTTATTATTGCGCCTAAAATAACAAATATACTATAAAAACTTGATTATCTAGATATTACAGGTATCATAAATAAAGTTACTAGTTATATAGTAATTCATGAGAGTGTAATGAAACTAATGGATTTTGGTTAAAATAGTATTTTCCATCAGAGCAACATTTTTATATGGTATTGATTTTATTAACTTCTACACTAAAAAATCACTTTATAAAATACTGTTTTCACGTAATTATACTATTTGTGTCATTAGCTTAAAAATGTCTATACAAAACTTTTAACTGTTATGATTCAGTGGTATACTCACAGTACACAAACAATTACACTTTAATGAATTTAAAATAATTGAAAGGTTTGCTCATCAAGCTTAACTATCTTGATTTTCATATGTAATTCCTTCTCATAACTAGATAACTAACAAGTTTAATAATGAATTGTCGTAAATGTAAAGAGAGAAACTTAGTGAATGTTCTTTTGTTTACTATGGCATAGTGTTATTGACGGTGCTAAGAATTAATTGATCTAGGCAAATGAAATTACTATTTATCACATAGTACTGTGCATAATTTGCTTGTATGCAATTTAGATTAACTATCCTATTACATTGTAAGCAAAATGTAAGGTTTAACAATAAACAGTTTGATCTGGCCATCACATGACCTTCTTGTGCCTGTTCTTGTTTCATTATCACATATTGTATAAGGGAAATAGTTAATCAAACGAAGTACGGCTATTTTTAACTTTCAATTTAATTTTCAAGGCTTATCCAGTTTTACTGTTATACTGAAATTTCGTTTATAATAAAGTTAAAAAATGGGCCTAACCCGTTACACTAAAGTTAATAGTTTTTCATATATTCCTGTTTTTTTTTTGTTTTGGAGCTTGTATAAATAGTTAAAATACTTAGGTCTTGGGTTTTTTGAATGGCGTATGTTTGTATTTATATGAGGGACAAGCCATTATTATTGAGAATAAAAGAACCTGTGTAACTTTCTCAAAATTTTATTTTAGATATGTTCAAAATGGCTGCCTTCTGCTCTAATGCACTTAGCCAGTCTTTCTTTCGACTACTTAAATGCTCTAACACAAGCAGCTTTAGGAATACTATTAAAATAACACCGAACTGCATCATAGATCTCTTCCTCTGAAAAAAACGTTCTTCGTAATTTCCCTTTTAGCCCAAAAAACCAGCCAAAAGTCACACATTACCAGATCCGGTAAGTAGGGAAGATGTTCGATTACATTAGTTTTTCTTGCAGCTCAATATTGCAGAGTTAACTCTGCGGTGTGGGAAGAAGCATTATCATGATGTAGCATTACTCCCTTCTTCGGCACTTCATTAACCCTCCTATTTTGTTTGGGTCAATATGACCAAATCGCGTTCTTCTAATGCCCATAATTCGTTAATTCATTTGAATATTTCGTTGCCACTGCATACTTTTATTTCATTACTCTAATAACGGTGTATTAGGTATTAGAAAATTATAATTAGTTTTTTTTATTGAATACATTCACTGTGTTTGGGTCTATACGATCCGGTGATTTGTGTGGTTCAAATTAGAAGAACGAGAAGCTCATTATTATCATAGGCGAATGTATTTTAATAGTTTTGTTTTATTTTTGTTGTATTTGTTTTATTTTTGTTTGTATTGGCACATTATCGCGCAATATTGCGCCAAACTGATAAATTAGCTCTCATGCGGAACTTGCAGGATGAATGGGTTTCAATTCTACCTAAACTCTATAATGTTCACGGAAAACAGTAAATAACCAACTGGTACCTTTTAGAGACCGTCATACTTTTAGAGAGTATATCGCGAATAAACCTAATAAATACGGAGTCAAGATTTGGACTTTATACGATTCTGTAACTGCTTATGCATATAACATTCAAGTTTACCTCGGGAAAAAAAGGTGAACCTCCAGAGGGAGGTCAAGGTAGAAGAGTTGTGCTCGATCAAAAAGGTCACAATATAACGTGTGATAATTTTTTTACCTCGTACGATCTGGGGTAGATGTTATTGAAAAGAAAAATAACCATGCTTGGAAATATTCGCAAAAATAAGTCTTGATTGCCAGCCGCATTGGTTTGCAACAAGAAAGAAGTTCTTTCTTCAAAATTTTACTTTGCCAAGCACACGTCGATGGTTTCCTATATTCCGAAACGGAATAAGAATGTTACGCTTATGAGCATTATGCACCACGATAACGGAGTGTGTAAACAACATCATAAAAAGCCGTTTATTTTATTTTGCCACCATAATGTTCTTTATTTTATTTTGCCACCATAATGTTCTTTATACGCCTCCAAATGCGGGCGTAATGTGGTCTTTATAGCACGGAAATGTCATTGATGCTAAGCAGCATGATTGACAGCAAACACATGACATGATATATAATAGCAATATCACAGTATCTTAGTAACAACAAATTAGCCTACTGTCGACTTTATTTCACTTCATTTGCATTTAAAAACTTGCCGAAAATACTGAATCTTTTTAATATTTTGTTCCAGTTTCATGGTGCAAAATAAAATAAAACATTAGAGCCACGGGCATAATTAGATTATGGCTCTCAGGAATATAAAAGCCCTCCGCTTCGCGTCAGGCTTTTAACATTCCCTCGAGCCATAATCTTCTGATTATGCCCTTAGTACATAAATATCTATTATGGTTTTAGATTACAACAAAACTAAAGGTGCCGTAGACACGTTAGACAAGTTAATAATAACATACTCATGCGGACGGCAAACTAAAATATATCATGGACGGTTCAGCTTACAACGTTTATGTTCTGTGGTGCGAAGTAGCTCCAACCTAGAATGTAGGAAAACTTCCAAAACGGCGACTATTTCATGAAGAACTGGGTAATTCCTTGATCAGTCCATTATTGCAAGAAAGAAAACGTCTCCCTCGAAGTACTTCTGCAGTTGAAATGGTTATAAAATCACGTTCTTCAACCAGTAATGCCGAAATAAGGGAACAATCAACCAAAGCCAAGCGTAAAAGGTATAATTGTTGTCCCTCTTCGAATGATAATAACGCTAATGTGGTATGTTGTAATTGCTCAAAATACTCATGTATATTACAACTGTCAAGACTGTAACAAATAAATGTATATACCTAACTACTACGTTTTTCAGACGTTCCTTACATAAAATTTATAATAATATGCAATAAAAATAAAATAACGTAATAAAATGTAATAAATAAGAAATACTACGTCTTATTTCTTCTTATTATTTACTGTTATATCAATTTACCGACAATAAAACGACAACTATAGGCTCCCGGGTCGTAATGACCTAAACACCACAAGTGAATCCAAAATGTTAACACACTAGAAGGCTTAAATACTTCTCGCAAACATAGTTCGACGTACGATTCAGCTGTGACGGTCTTCTGATCCTCTAGCTCCTCTAGTTTAATAGGGCTCACTAGACTGGCACTTCTAAAGAGAACTGCGTACATTACTTTCTGCATTGCTTGCTGTTCCCTGATTGTTGTTCGTGTGGCCTCGTTTTCATGGGTCCATACGCGGCTCTCTTGTCCAGTTGCCATGTCGGAAAATGGTATGCAAGTTTCGTGTTACAATTTTCGACAAAATTTTGTCCACTATTATTAAGCAATGTCAGAGTTTCATGCTAAATTCGTACTTGTTCTGCTTTTTGAAAATCTGTACGATGATTGGCACAAAACGACTTTTGTTTTCACAGGTTAGAATGAAATGCCCAGTTGAACCCCTATTACGGCGTAACTAGTTCTGTTGTCTACTGCCATAATCTTCTTCACAGCAGCATCGTTTTCCTCTATTACAGCGGTAATGGGAGGTCCTGCCTTCGTGATCAATTGTATGTAGTTCTTCCACGTTGGACTTCCTGGTACCACCTGTAAATTGTTGCAAGGAAGTGCTTTGATCGCCAAATCTTGATTTCAAACTTTCTTCGCAGGCATACGGATTTAAACCTTTCTTAGAGTCATAATATATCATTACGCGAAAATGTTCTCGGGTTAATTCCATTTTTTCGTTACACTTCCGAAACTTAAAACTATGTTTTTCAAATGCTATTTAATATAAATTAGCAAATGTCAAATGAAGAGTTGCTCTTACTGCAGCTAAATTTTTTGTTTTCCAAGGTCTGCCTAATTTCCTCCTCCTGAATAATAATGGCTTGTCCCTCGTATTATATAAATTTATGCGTTTCGATATCAATTGGAGTTATCGTCCGCAATAAATGGTAATTTCTGTAGCAAAGCTTCATACATTTTTGTATCATCTCAAGCAATTCTTACAGATATTACCAGTTACTGAGGATGATAATTATAAATGTTATCGAAACGAACGTACACATTTGTATAATATAAATAGGAAAATACACTAAAAACCCAAAATCTAAGTCCTTTAATTATGTATAATAATGGTGAAAGTTCATACTTATATAAATAGTTCTTTGGGATATACTCATATTTCATGCCTCATTAAAAAAAAGTGTTTAATTGATGCTAAGTGTGGACACTGCATTTCATAGCCATGTGAGATAAGGATTAAGTGTAACGGTCTGCATTGATTTGAAACTACCTATTGAAGTCATGTGTACTGCTCGTATAGTGTGTAGTTTTGCTCTAATTTCATGGACCGCTCATGTGTAACCTTGTTTGTTTAAATATAACTGAATCTCATGCTAATATAAATTACAATGTACTGCAGTAAAAGCAGCTTATTGAAGTGTCTACCATATACTAAGAAGTTGCTAAGAAGTAACGTTGCTACTGGTTTTGGAAAGTCCAAAGATCCATATATCTAAGCTTTCTCCCAGAGTAATATATCAGAACAAACAGTAACTACGTACAGTTTTCATGTGTGAAGTGTTAGGTAAAGGAAATGTATGCTTCTTTTTTTTTGTTTCCACGTTAGAGAATGTCACGAATTCTGGCCAAGGGAGCAAGCTCTGGTTCGTTAGGGCATGCAAATAAATGGGTGACTGGATTGTAAGCGTTTCTTTGTATCTTTAGATCATTTCGTGAAATATGCAAAACCAGAAACATCCAGTGTGATTGACCTTAGACGGCCAAAGACAGTTGAAATCCCTCCTTAAGGAGAAAACCGAATAACATTTTTAGCGCTGCCCCTCACTGAAGGATTAAGTTATTACAGTTGAGAAAGACCCAAAGGATTTGAAAATAGTGGTATATATCTATAAAATAGGGACATATTTGAGGACTCCGACTTTACACGTCCAAAATTCTTACGTGATTCCTGAGAAAGTAGCCCTCCAAAAGCTTCACATGAACTGGTATTAGTCGGCAGAATGCCTTTCCTAAGGCTGGCACCACTCGTGGTCTGGATAGTTGCTCTTCCATCCACACACTGCAACTGTTATCTGATTTGAGACAAAATACAGAAATAAAAACATAATACCATGAAGGGAACATCAAATGTCCTGACTAGCACACTATAGCAGCTTAATTGTTCAAAACCAGTCATAACAAACAAAATTAGAAGGTATTTCAGACTAGTGAGAGTGAAGATTCTGATTCAGAGAGTATGCACTCTAATGAAATGTGTAGGCGAATCAAGCAGGAAGATGCCTGGATGCGATATTAGAACTGGAGTAAATGGACCCGTGACGCTTGTGGGGTGGTCATGATGACGAAGACGTATTTGTTTGTGACATCTGGAGAAACTATCTGCTGATACCATTTGCCCCAGATGTCGTGGCATGCAGGACTTGGAACCAATCTTTCAGTTGTGTTTTTTCGGAAAGCTTCGGTATGCTTCTTTTTGGTTTACTTAACGTATTTGGTATGTACGTACATAAACGTGTCACGTAATCCTCTATGCCCAGTCTACATTACCCACGTTTCAGTGACTACACCTTAACGAGAAATATTTCTTAAAAACATTTAATTTTTTACCTTCCCACCTACATATACATGTGTAGGTATAGAATATTATGTAAATGAGTATTTTACTAACGGTACTTCAACTTATTACCTCATTTTGCAACATTTGACAAACTTTCGCCAACATTGGCCATGATTCCTGCGCGTATGCTTGTGTGCGTATGTGCGTGTGTTGGTGTGTGTGTGTGTGTGTGTGTGTGTGTGTGTGTGTGTGTGTGTGTGTGTGTGTGTGTGTGTGTGTGTGTGTGTGTGTGTGTGTGTGTGTGTGTGTGTGTGTGTGTGTGTGTGTGTGTGTGTGTGTGTGCGTGTATGTGCCTGTGTGTGTGAGCGGGCTTACGTGCATGCGTATCTGTGTGAGTGCGTGCGTGCGTGCATGTGTGCGTGTGTGCATGTGTACGTACGCGTGTGGTTGCGCGTGTGTGTAGATGTGTGTCAGTATGACGGTAACTGCAGAACGATAGCATGTACGTACCTACATTTCCTATTTAAGCATACTTTAGTTTCTCCTGGAGCTGATTAGATTTTGGAAGAAATTCAGCGTCGGAGAGCGGAGTTCAAGTATTTTTGAAATAGCTGTATATTTAATGATATTATAACACCAACATATAGTCCTTAAATATGTTGGTTAATTATATTCTATACAATTGTTTGACACGGTAAGTAACAGCGGCGAAAAATTCCTAAGATAGAATTTGTACAATATCTAAATAACGATCAACTTTATAGGAAAATATATTTTTTAATTTTACATAACCTTTCTTTATAAGGTTTCTTAATAACACAACCAAATAAGTGTTAACACTAATTAAATAAAATTGAAAACACTTAAATTGTATTATTGATATTCTATCGAAGCGGGCGGCTTTGGAATTTTTATTAAATTAGCATTTGTACTTCTATTAAGGTCTAACTAACATGAAGTTTTAAGTGTCCATCTGACAGATTTTTTTTTTTGATGTAGCCCATTTTCGTTGTGAACAAATCAAAAATGGGGTTCCAAAATTATCCTAAAAAATTTTATTATTAAAATTATGTAATTAAAATATTTTTTAAAAACATAAAGAAAAAGATTACCTCGAGTTCTTACCAACTGAGCTGTCAATCGATGCAAGATTAGTCTTTATGTTTGTAGAAATGGTATTGTTTTCATGTATAAGGAGATAACAGTTACTTATTTATAGTATGGATTATGAGCTCGCAAATCTATACGTTTGTTAAAAACAAATTACTATTAAAATTATTTTATTTCCTTTTTTTTTGTATTTGTGGGCCGTGATCTAGACACAAACGAAATTTATTGGCACAACCATCACTAGAATTTTCACCTAAACTTTAGTGAGGGATTTCTAACGTATAAAACATCGTGTTGCCACGGGACCTGCAGCTTTATGTCCTATCCAACAAGAACGAGTGCTTTGGTTTTTCTCCGGTTTAGAAATACCGCTACCTCGGTCAGGTTTGAACCCGCGCTGCTCCGGTGAAAGGCAAGTACTCTAACTGTTCCACAACCGAGGCAGCTTCATTTCTTTTCTTTGTAGGTTGTAAGGTCGTGTGTTTTTTCACACCAGATATTTCAATTAATGATTTTACGTTTAACTGTAAATGGAATTGGATGTAATATTCAATATAGTTACTATCAAAGTAAAAGGTTTGGTTACTTCACTTTGAAGGCTTATTTTACAGAAATTGATATATTATTGTTAAATTATGTATATTATAAGTGTTTAATGGGCGTAGTTTTAAAACTTGAATTTTATTTACAAAAAGGTACTATAAATCGTATCATTTTTCAGCACGCTCAACTTTAAATCTCCATAAATATTTTATCTTGCAATGCAAATCAATAAAATTTAAAAATTTGGTAGTTCGATTCTTTCTGAACCTATTACCAAAAAGAAATTGTAACAAATTGTTTTCATTTGTTTATAATAGCCCAAACAAGCAAAGATGACCAATTCTCACTACGTGAAGTAAGTAAACTTCTTTTTGTCATAACATTAAGGGATTGCCTAAATAACATAAATGTAAAAATATTTTCTTAACCCTTCTATAGAGTTAACATTTTGGTTTCACTTATTGTGTTCGGGTCATTATGACCCGGGAGCCTTTAGTTGTCGTTTTATTGCCGTTAAATTGATATAACAGTAAATAATTATAAGAAATAAGATGTAGTGTTTTTTATTTACTACATTTTGTTATGTTATTTGATTTTTATTACATATTTATTATTATAAATGTTATGTAAAGAACGTCTGAAAAACGTACTTGTTAGGTATATACATTTAATTGTATGGTATTTTACAACATACCATATTAGTTTTATTATCATGTGAGAAGGGTTAAAAATTATATCTTTTGCACTTGGTTGTGGTTGATTGTTCCCTTACTTCGGCATTACTGGTTCAAGAACGTGACTTTATAACCATTTCAGCTGCAGGAATACTTTGAGGGAGCGGTTTTCTTTCTTGCAATAATGGAGTGATCAAGAAGTTATCCAATTCTTCAAGAAAGATAGTCATTGGCCATCTTTTAGTTTTCTGTCTACTGTGTATGTTATTAATAACTTGTCTAACGTGTCTACACCACCTTTAGTTTTGTTGTAATCTAAAATCATATACGGCTTTTTATGATTTTGGTTATACACTCCGTTATCGTGGTGCATGGTGCTCAGGAGCGTAACATTTTTATTCCGTTTCGGAATATAGGAAACAATCGACGTGTCCTTGGTAAAGTAAAGAACTTCCTTCCTGTTGTCGACCAATGCGGCTTGCAATTCCGGCTTATTTTTGCGCATAGTGCCAAGCATGGTTATTTTTTTTTCAATAGCATGCGCCCCAGATCGTACGAGGTAAAAAAATTATTACACGTTACGTTGTGACCTTTTAGAACATAAGTAAGATCTAGCACTCTATTACCTTGACCTCTCTCTGGAGGTTCACCTTCTTTTTTCCCGAGGTAGACTTGCATGTTGTATGCATAAGCAGTTACAGAATCGCAGTCCCAATCTTGACTCTGTATTTAGCAGGTTTATTCGCGATGTACTGTCCAAAAGGATAACGGCCTCTAAAAGGTACCAGTTGCTCATCTACTGTTGCATTGTCGTGAACATTGTAGAGCTTAGGTAGAATTGCAACCCATTCATCCGACAAGTCCCTCATGGGAGCTAATTTATCTGTTTGGAGTCGTTTTGGTCTAGTTTTTTTATCGTCAAAGCGAGTTATTCGTGCAATTACATGAAATCGTTGTAGGGACTCTAATATTGGACATTTCTATCCCACAGACTAGAAACAGTAGGTCAAAATATTCTTCTAGTTCAACTAATGTTAGTTCTTGAAACATGTCGCCACAAAGTCTTTTGCCTTCTAAATTTGACATTTTCAATATCATGTTTACAATTTTGGGTGTGAAATATAAGAGGTACGTGGATTTTATATCAATTATTCGCGACGTAGTATACCTTGTTGGCCCTGGAGTCAACGAAATAATATTTGCTGCTGATAAACTTCCCGATTGCTGTGTATTTTCATTCCATACTATATTGCCATCTTTTTAAGTCACGTGATTATCCGTATCAGCTTCATCTGAAATCGTAGCTTCCACTTCAACATCCGATTCGCTATTGTATATCTCGGTTTCGGACAAATGGTCTTCTTCTTCAGAACCATTAGAATCACTATCAGAAACACACAAAAGTTTCTCAAGTTCACTATCCGTAAGCACTCTCTCACTACACATTTTCAATATTTTTTCATCGTCAAATTTGATATTTAGTACGAAACTAACACACAGATGCTCATTGGCTGCATTTATACGCGGAGCCACAGACAAGTCTCAACAGGAAGTGTAACAAATGCATTAAAAGTAATTATAATTTTCTATCATTCTAGGTATACCGTTATTAGAGTAATGAAATAAAAGTCATGCAGTGGCAACGAAATATTTAAATAAATTAACTAATTATGCACATTAGAAAAGCGCGATTGGGTCATATTGACCCAAACACAATAGGAGGGTTAAAATATAAAAATGTGCTGTTATTGAATAAGGATGGAAAATCGCGCGTTGAATTCTGTACCTCTACGTGCCGTTAGACGTTGTCCCTGTTCAACGAAATATTTAATTCTATACCTTACTTAGTAATTATATAAATTAATAAAATGTGGATGTTTCCGTATTTATTGGTTTTAATGCACAGCATCCCGCAAAAATATTGCGTATAACGTTTAGAATGAGGGAGTTAACAATTTGACATTTTTCCTTTATTATACGGTATTAATTAGTGTTTTAAGTATTAATTCATAAAGATCACAAAAAGAGAAGAGTGGTGAAAAATGGCGTTTTCCCCGATATATTTCGCTCCAGTACTTAGCTAAATGGAACAAAAAATATCAATCGAGTATTATTCAAGTTGGTTGATTGAAATCGGCCTAATAGTTTTCGAAATAAGTATAAACGTTTAGTCAGGTGACTAAAATTTTTACTTTGATAGTAGTAGACTAACATTAAATCTAAAATAACAAGTTAATTTAAGTATTTATTTTAAAAATATTACTTCCACTTACTTCATTTAGCCATTGAAAACTTAGGTAAGCATAGGTACGCTTTTTACATGCATCCATTACAAATTTATTCTCGGCAATTTGAATTAAAATTTATTTACTCCTTTTTGAGAATAAATTATTTACGTTTATTATTTGGCTAAAATATCGTCGTAATATAAAATCGGCTATAATTATAAAATAAATCAGAATTATATGTAAAGTTGGAATTGTTTAAAGTAATTTCAGCTTAGAAAATTTATTAATTACAAAGCAGTTGTGTAGGTAACCAATGCCGCATTGCCGTACCAAAGATTCCAGCAAAATTAAACACGTAATCTTCTGCAATACTACTACTAATGTATATATTTTCCAGTATTGTCCACTTTCGCATTCCCGCTTTTCTCGTTTGTTATGCACACATATTTGAATCGTAAAATTATTACTGTAATTATTTCATACCTTCATAATGTTCAGATTTCTTTGTAGATTATTGTTAGAAATACAATTTCAGAAAAATTGATTGAATTCATGCCTTTGAAAGGATTTGTATATTGTACCAATAATTGCGTCATTATGGTAAATTATATTTAGATTTTCTATGGTTGGTGTTATTTGAATTTGGATCAAATATATATTTGATATGCACATATAGAACAATGTTATTCAAAAAAGCTTTAGAATGTTGTGTATTAATGTGTATATTGCGTGCAAAATTTGATAACTTAATAACACTTACGTAGAAGACAAAACCTTGATCCAAGTCATTTAAATTGTAAAGATTTCCGTAAATTTCAATATCTAGATGGATGAAAACATGGAAAGGTTAATTCTTAAGTGCAATTATTTAAAGAAATGTTTCGTAATTTGCTTCCATTTTGATTCTTTAATAGGCATGTTAAGAAAGGCGACGTCATCATCTTGTAACGTGTTAATTTAGTATCGGAATGTTAATACGAGTCGAGATTTTTATACCTGTTGTTAGGCAACACACTTTACGGTTTCAATTTTTAGAAGTTCGGCAACAGTGTACCTATACACATTCAATTTTTCAATAAATTTGAAATTGCGATAAAGTCGAATTTTGTCATTTGTTAAAAATAATCACGTAATTTCTTCTTTCTGATTTCTTCTGTGACTGAACAACCATTTTGATTTGATTTGATAAAACACGAAATGGATACTGGTTTTACCTTCTCTGCCCTTTATAGAATTATACTAATTACAGTCAGTTTCGTCTTGTTTATGCATTTAAAGTTTTCTAACAAAAGGTTCCCGATGGATCTAGAGGTAAACAGAACCATTATTTTTCTTTTTTTTTGCACTGATCACCTCTGTTTTAACATTTAAATCAATAAAATACATGTTTCACAATTTAAGATTAAATTAAAATACACTTGAATTTTTGTATGCGACTCGTATCTAAACTAAGGGTTTCTCTAGGTTTTTTTCTTGATATTAGTTACTATCGTCCTTCATCGTTCTTGAAGATATTTCTGTGCCCAGTTCTACCACTATACTTAGTTAACGACCTTCCGAATTATGATGCAACGCGCAAATGATCTCCGATCGCTAGTTCGAAGATATGGTTACAACGTTATATCGGACCCTTCTCTTACTACAAGCAAATAGATTTATATATAGTACAACACTAAATTAAGTACTTATACACAAGCCACGTCCTGGTGAGTTGCTTATACTTGTTATGCCTTCTTGAAGTTATATCGTTATATCGACAATTGCTGTATTTAATCTGCAGAGTATTTTAGGAGCAACTCGTTCTACTGTAACGATTCAGTACTGGATATAACACTGTGCTTCTAAGTTTTGTGTGCTTAACTTCCTTGTTCGAACTGTTAATGGTATATATTACATCTAACGAGGTGATGTTCCTGTAACGATAAAGATTATATACGCTTTAGGGGAAATATTATGAACTTTACTTACACATGTATTCTTTGTGAATAAATCACAAATACTAGCTTCCATCTTTGGTCTGTTTCCATGTGTAATAATATTGCATTTGTAAAAATTTGCAGTGTTTAAACAGCTGTTATAACTGTATACTTATTGCTTGGTAGTGATCAGCTGTTGGTAAATTGAAACGTTGCCACTTGCTAGACTGTTGTTATACAGAGTCCTTCATAAGTTATACAAATATCTGTGCTTATATGAACTAGGCTGCTAATATATAGGGTTACTAATATCGAAATTTTATAAATTTTATCGCTAAACGTGACTGCATGTTGTACTTCACTTCGTTGTACATGTATTTACGCTATAACTTCAGTTGTCAACAAACTCTATCGTAATACGGAAGTTATTAAATTTTGTTTGCTACTAACTGTTTCGGACCTCAGCCACACAGTGAAACATATTTGCTTAAAAATTACTGAACGTACATAGTACATACACCACCGTACGTATAAAATGCATGCTATAGTATATACCAGCATGGTTCATGTAGTTGAACCTGTATGTGCAACGTCGTACATACACAGTACATGAAAAAATCTACGTATTCTGAACGTTGAAGCAGTTTTGTAAGTTATAGGTACCGAGAACTTGGTTTTATGAAATAAAAATTTGAATTACTTATAAAACTTCCATTTATTTAACTAATTTAAGTATACTTATGAAAGATACATGCGTTAATTTTTTATTTGCGGATTTTACCCTTTCCGTGCACCATCGGATCCATTTGTGTACATTTGCTTCAGTTTCCTTCATCGTATCGTCTTCGAATAATGCCATGGATGATTCTGCAAAAAATAAAGCAAATTGGTGAACGTCGTTAGTGATAATGGCACTTACTTGTTAAGTGCCATTATCACTAACGTCCTTAGTGATAATGGCACATACTTGTTAATAACTTGTAGTAAAAGTGATATGAAACTACATACGTGCAGTAAAAGTTAATGTTACATGTTTTTTCGAAGGTTTTTTAAGAACGCAAGCGAATCTATTCTTTTTAACTGTAAAATTCTACTTTTACAAAAAAAACTTACATATTTATCAAAAGTATTTAAATGTTTAATAAAGTAAAACCCAATATTTGTGACATACTGAATCAATTGTACCTGTTTAATTATAAAAATAAAGTCACTATTAAGTAACACAGTCATCGGTAATCAAATCCTCATGATCATCATAATTTGCATTAACTATTACTAGAGTGCCACATAATTTTAGACAGTCGATGATCACAAATTTGTCGAATTCGCACATACTATATATTACTATATTTTGGTTAACTTACTTATAGTATTTGTAAAAACTGTTGTAGTAAATAGAAAAAAATAGATTTCATTAAGGTATAGCACTTATTTAAAGACTGGGATAAACTGATCATTCACTGCAAACGAATCTTTACTGATTTTAAAAGTATTAAAAAGTACCAGATGTTACGTTAATAATAATAACATTAACAATAGTAGTAACAATATAATAATAACATACACTTACCTATAAATACTGAAGCAGTTTTAATGACGAACAGCGAAAATAAACACACTTTTGTAAAAATCAAAACGCAATCTAATGAAGGTAATACCTAATAAATGCGAATATGTAACTATACGTTGAAATTTACAATATTTGTGTGAACGAACTGCAAATAACAGCCCGTTTAAGCAGCGTCCGTGACAAATGCTGAAACAATGTTAAGGTAAGGGGAAGGGAACGTTCCCTAATATTCTTGGAAACTTTAAAGACGAAAGTGTGACATCATATGTACCTTCAGTAAACTGCAGGTAACACACAATAAAATAAGGGTAAACAACACTGCATTCCCATAATAAATACAAACACGTCAAACGCCCCCTTGTAATTGTATTTAATTAATAATTATCTATTATGATGCCTTTAAAGAAAGGTTTACATTAATTATACTTATGTCCAGGCGCTAGGTATGGTTGAGTTGCATGAAAAGAGTCAGAGAATTTGGCTTTTGATTTTGATAAAAGGGACCTAGATGAGTGCATTACAATAAAAATAGCAAACGATTAAAAGTTACTGTTTTATTTTCTGATCACATTGTTAGTAAATATTAATTTATTTTGTGTGGTGAAATGCCGTACTAAAATAATTTTAGCTGTACGAAAGAAATTGCTTGTTCCTGGTGTTATCAATACGAATGAAGAAATTATGAAAATATATTTTAAAAGTAACAAAAAATACTTACATGGCAAAGGCGTTGTTGTGTACTCTCCCACGGTATTGGCTATGGCATAATATCTATTCAATTATACGGAGTTTTATAACTATGTTCAATGCAATCGCAGTATCCACAGCAAGGCACTTCTCTAATGTAACAACGGCAATACTTGTTATTTTTTTTACATTTACATGGTGGCAGTAGGTCTTCAGGAAATGGCGTTTTGGTCATCCTCATCAACACAGGGCGAATGAATCTAGAACAGTCTTCATAAAATCCATAATTTGTAATACTGATTTAAGCGATTCCTGCTTGTAAAGCACTATTCCACACATGAACTTGAGCCCAACTATGAAGTTTTACTATCACGCTATCGCTTGTAGCCGGGGGATGCAACGTTGCTTAAAGATGCTGGATGAGTTGATATGATTTTGAATCTACTTTCGTTACAGGCTAATCCTTTTTTTTAATGATCCTTAAATATAGTGCTTCATATTTCATATAATCTTCATCAATCAACTCAATTGTACCTAATATCTCTAGGAAAGCTGTATTTTCCTCGGATTCTGCCTCTTTCAATGCAGCTTTCTTGGTTCCTACTTTAATTGTGTCTCTGTCAAAAATGCGTGAATGGCTGAAAGAGCACTCGTCACGTGATACATATTAAGCTTCAGAGGCAACGTGACAGCTCAGGTACTTTTATTTGTCAGAATTTCCGGTTTTAATTCATAAAGCCGAACATTTCGTATCGCAAAATTCTTTCTATAACCGTATTCCCAACACGAACACATCAGTGCCAGGACTGTGTACGATCATAACTGCTATTGTGTTGTGGGCATGTAACACGTCTTTGGCGTTAAAAAGAATTCTGGTATCAGCTTCAACGTGGTTACCTTTCAGTTTCAGCACTTCATGAATTTCACCACCAAAACCCTTCTGTATACTACTTTCACAGTTAGGAGATCCACCAGAGATAGTAAACAGTTTGCCTTTGGGTACTACAACTCTATCTAAGAGGTATGATGAAATGATAATAACTAATTGGCGTTTGTCCTCGGGGACGCATAAAAATCTTTGCCACTGTTGCCGCATTGCTTTGTCGAAGGGTTGTCATAAATGTCAAACACCAGGTGCAGTAGAATAACTCTTTCTCCCTTCCACATTTTGCATATTCGATTTGTCATGAACTCTTCTAAGTCTTGGATTGTTTCAAAGCTATTAAGCACTGTAACTGGAGTTGACTACAGTAAAGCCATTCCGTCAATTACGTGAATTTGTTTGAAAGAGGATTCAGGCAAGTTATGTGTCATTCACGATTTCATTCACTAACAGCGATTTTGCCGGTTTCTTTAACCTTTAGCGACTAACATGACTCGCTGAGACACATAAGCTAACATCGGTCTCAGAGACCGACCAAAAAAAAAATAATTTCCAGTGAAAAAAAATACGTTAGTATTTTTCTGTTTAAAGTAGGGTAATAAAAACACAATAAATTGGTTTACTTTTATAGCTTATTTTCAAACGTTGCTGCAAAATTTTTAACTAAACAAGTCGAAAAAAAATACTAAATTAAAAGAACATACTGAACTAAAAACTAACATTGTCTATTTGGAAAAAACTAAGTATAAAAGTATTGTTAAAGCATTAATAAGTAATAAAAAAATAGCCAAAGCTAGAAACATTAATCGTGGAACTGAATTTTAAAACAGTCTATTGCCTGTTTTCTACGCATTTTCGACAAATTGGAGTTAAAT
The DNA here is from genome assembly GCA_036346205.1 of Vesta saturnalis. Classification (NCBI taxonomy): domain Eukaryota; kingdom Metazoa; phylum Arthropoda; class Insecta; order Coleoptera; family Lampyridae; genus Vesta; species Vesta saturnalis. The sequence goes on along the minus strand of JARFJB010002472.1, from coordinate 701,698 downwards.
GCTCCAAACACATGTACTTTCAACATCTGTGGCAACTGTATCTGGTCTTTCTGCTTTTTTTGGAGGAACAGTAAAATCATCGTCCGTGTGTTGGATTCGCTGGAGGTTCCTGTTCAATATCTGGAATATTATAGATATCTTGAATTCTCAATCTGATTGTTCTTGGCAAGGATGTTGAGTTCAGGCGTTTTGTTATATGAGCTTCGACTAACTGATACCCCAAACTTTCTAGGAATTATCTTCTAGATAGTTTTTCTTGGTTATTATTTTTATGTATAACATAAGAGTTGATACCGGCCACATTTAATAAAAAATTACCATTGGCCAGCGTCGTGTAATTCGCGCACAGTTGTAAGCTGCACACAGCTTGTCCACCGTGTCGACACCACCTTTCGTTTGATTATAGTAAATAATCATTTCTGGTTTACCTGTGTCTTTGTCCATAGCATCATCTCGATGCATAGTAGAGAGAATAAACACATTTTTGTTACGCCTTGGAATATAAGAGACCAAAGTACATTTTTCTTGGAAGGCAAACATGGTAGATTTTTCAGGCCTCTTTATTTTCATGTCTTCTGGAATTTGAGGTTTATTTTGTCTTAAAGTGCCCAAAACGGTTAATTTATATTCATTAAGAAGGGTGGTGGCTAAATCAGTACTTGTAAAAAATTTATCCATAGTTACATTCCGTTTTGATCCCCAAATTGGTTCACACAACCTTGGCACTAGAGCAATGTTGGATGTATTTAGTTTATATGGACCTATTGGCTGTTGTCCAACATATATTTCCATTTTGGCAGTGTAAAACATTTTCGCATCCTCCAAAGAATATACCTTTAGTCCATATTTATTGGGTTTCGACGGAATATATACTCTGAAACCACAGCGCCCTCTAAAAGCCCATAACATTTCGTCAACAGTAGCATACTGTGAGAGAGAAAAGTATTTAGGAAGATTTTTGTTAAACTCGTCGAAATATTCTCTTACTGCTGCTAACTTGTCTTCTTTTTGCCTTTCTTGCCTCGTTGTTTTGTTGTCCAAACGAATATTTTGAAGCAAAAATTTGAATCCTTATTGGGGCATTGTCAATCTAAATATTTCTAATCCCAAACCATTTGTTCTGAAAGGATCAATAATATTTTCATGATTACTCTTTCTTTTGCCGGCAATATAAAGCTGTCCGAGTAGAGCTTTAAGTTCATCAATGTCAGTTGGTCTTGCTGTTCGATACTCTTCAGAATATTGTTTTCATTCAATATGGATATTGGTATGGTCAACAATTTTCTCCAACATATCATTTGTAAGAAACAAGCTCCATAGTTCAATCGGTGTTTTCTTCTGCTTAGCTTCGCCATTCACTCCTGGCAATTGGGTAATAATGTTATCAGCACGTGTGCGAACATTTGGACCTGTCCCCAAATGTTTTTTCCACCTAGTTCCATCTTTACCAACAAAACAAGGCTCACAAAATCTATTCAGTTCAAGTCCAACAGCTTGTAGTATCTCTTCATCTGACATATCTTGCTCTGTATCTGAGTTCTCATGTTGAATTTCTAATTTATCTTCTTCTATACTAGAATCACTATCGCAAGCTTCTTCTAAATCAGTTTCGACTTCATCGAAATATTGCAAAAGCCTTCTCTGTTCTCTTTCATAATCATCTGCAGCCATTTTCTATAAAAAAATTAAAAAAATCAGATAAATTATCCTAATAACGTATTAAAAATATCCAACTTACTTTTTATGTTTATGATAACCACTCACTTCGAAACTAACATCCGTCTCCTTGACCGACTTTGAACAGATGCACGTTAAAGACTTGTCAAATCGACACTAACTGGGTTAGGAAGGTATCGGGGAGGGCTCGGTCCGGATCGCGACTGATTCGGAAATATTCGAGAAAGATTGTTGAGCCGGTCTCACAGACCGTATGTTAGTCGCGGAAGGTTAAGAGTTGGTCAGATGTTGCTAGCGCTGGAGGATAATATAATAATCCGTGTTGAACAAGGTTTTTTATGTTACACGAGAGCTGATCAGCTAAAAAAAATGTATGTCAAATCAATGAGTTTTAAAGGTATTTGTGATTTAACATCTGGCAATTTCTTGGCAGTGTTCATGGTTGAAAATGACTTAACTGTGTTACGTTTAATGAGAAAAACTATTTCCTTCTTATGCTGAACTAGCCGTTTAGTAATGAACTCTCTACATAGATTTCGGCCTTTGACTTCAACTGTTAACGGAATATCTGAGACTTTGTCATCTGTCACAAGTCCACTAACGATACTTCGCAGTCCTTGACCAATCGAATTTTGAAAAGGGTCATCATGATCTCTCATGAACGAAATCATTCTCCGGATGTCCCTCTCGTCCCTTGACAGACTATTTGAACCTCACTCGGAATGGGTGTAGTCTTCTCCGTCCCCAGTAGTATCCATAATTGTTCCACAAAAGGCGAATAGCATATCAGATATAGAAGCTTTATTGGGATACAAGATCAGCCATTTTTTGAAAGCATTACACTTTGCTGTAATGCAGATAACCTCTCCAACAACTTTTGTAGACCTTATGGGTGTCTGTCCCAGCGAATGGTCAATGGCCACATTGTTGAATTTTCCTGGTTTTCTTTTTACCGAAAAGTGCCCTTGGTTAAATGCAGTTTTCACTTTTTGAGGTAGTTTTTTCATGTCCTCAACGTAAAGCACACACCCTCGGACATAGTTGTTGTGATTGTATAAGAAGAAGTACGGAAGAAAGGCTGATACTGTTATCAAGTGTAAGTCCCAAAGTCCGTCTCGTTGAGCACGTATACAGTTCAATAATATTTCCACCATGTAACAGTAGTGAGTAACAAATTTAAATGTGTCGTTAGTTCTTCACTTTCTGTCCAAAAATCGTTTCAATTTTCCATATAATTCATCACTTTGTTAAAACAACATGTCTAATAATGCACCAGTGTTTTCTCTTTTATACACCAATGATTCTTGTGGTTGTCTCACCAATTCTATAAAACGTGTACGTGTGGGGTCCTCTTGAGTTTCATTTAAGAATATTGACAACTGTAGCCTTCGTAGAGCTTCATACATTATTTTGTGGGCTCTCACACCTCTATTATATTTCATATCTCTAAGTAAAGCATGTGTTGTATTTTGAGCATACAATCCTGTCTCCACAAGTATTTCTGCCACTGCCGCTTACGTATGAACCTATTATAGATAACCAATTTTTGGCAAGGTGAAATGATCCTATCCTCAAAACTAGGCTTTCAAACTCATTGCACTGCATTTGAATCTTCTTTGTTATTAAAGATACGGCCATGTCACAACACAATACTTTGTTTTGCTGATTGAGCTGGTCGTTTAAGTTTACAAAATTTTTTATGGCAGAATATACACAATCTTGATTAGTTGGACATGCCGGTAGCATGGAACAGAATGATACATTTGTAACCGACAGGACAGATGTAATTATGGCCTGATTGAATGGTGTCCATCCAGGACATAAAGCATTTTGAGGGGAAATGGTTAGCTCTGGAATGGTGTGTCCCACTCGGCACAGAACATATAAAAAGTCAATCTTTTCATAGCTTCCATCATCAAAATTTATTCCTGGCCCATCATACAATAAAGGTTTGCTATCTTCCTCTACTGATAGTTTAGGGATGAAACTTTTGATTTTCTGACAACTCATTTGGCAAACAGTTGTCCCTACTTTATGGTTACTTATATTATTAATAGAAATGCGATCATTTTCCGAAAATTCGTCTTTATCGGTTTCGATTTGGTACAAAAGCGTAGCTGTGATATGGGTGGTGTTTTTCCCATCAAAAGTCTCCTCATTAAAGTCGTCATTGTCAATGGCACAATGCAAAAAAAGATCTTTATTTCTTATTATGTTAGAAGGTATTGGCACAAGTCCATTTTCACTTTTGGCTAAATTAGCAGCGGCAATATTAGTGTCAATGTTTACAAGCTGTTTATAGCTTAATACATGGTCTAACCTGTTTAACAATGTTATCAGATGTTTCGATCTCGTCACATGGTGAACGGTTTCCGACGAAGCAATGTATTTTTGCGTCAGTCCGCCGTTATTTACTATGCGGTATATGTCCATAATTGACATACGTTTTATTTTAGTTTGATTTCGGAGCTGGTTGTCTAGCCTGATAATAACTTCATCCCTGAGTGAATCGATAAAACTATTTACACTTTCTTGGTTCGACACTCTTACCTTACAACCTCCTCAGCAGATATGTAAATGTTAAAAACAGTGACTGATTTAGACGCCCTTGGAATGGGAAAATAATATACCTTCCCCATAGTGTTCTATCAATAATTTCTTTACCAATCTGTTTTCAAAAGTAGCGTCTGAATCGGTGCAAAGTTTCTTCAACCTTTAGGCCTATTAAGTCCATGAAAAACATTTAGATTGCAGTTCAGCATCAATTTCTAAAATCAATAAGTCTAATGCCTCATGAATTGATAGTTTAGTAATATTTTAGTTATATTGTTGTACAGCAACTGTCGATGTACTGCAAATATATCATTTACTGACGTACACGCACTTAATCTCGTAAATACAGCATCTGAATTTTGTCTACTAATGTCAAGCAGTTTTTGTGCCAGTGGGACTTCCGAAACTTCTGTACAAAGTAGCTACTTTTACTATTATCTGTTCATCAGTTCATCACTAATAATTAAACTTGTGTCCAGATTTTTTTTAAACTTTGTCTCATTACGTTTAATGTTGTTTTCGCTTGTGTACATGCTATAACATGGTCTATGCCATTGAAATAATTTTAGATCTTCACAGCATAAAATAGGGGATGGCCTATCAGAGATCTCGTCGCTTCGTCTTGTAATAGAATTTGCTAATATTTCAAAACTTACTGCTTTGGGTTTATCTACTAATGGAATTTTGTCACTTACCTGGCATAGCGCACAGAGTTTAAAATCAAATCATTTTAATCTTTTGCTGACACTTGCAATACAAATCGTCATGAGGGACCACTTGGTAAGTGCACATATCTGTTAACTGTTAACACACCCCTAAAACCACTTGTTGGAAAAAAAACGACTCATTTATACACAGGCTCAAATAATCCCGGCGCACATCACACCAGGTAATCACTAGAGGAGAGTTTTACTTAAACTAAACAAAACCAATATGCGAAAACGCTCGCTCAGATATGACGTTCATGTTCTATATTAGGACTCTGTCCTATTTTCGCGCGGCTTCATTATCACCAGACACGCTGCACTTGTCTAAGACATTTTAAATATAGTGTTTTTATTTAAGAAAACCAATGTAGGTCTTTTGAAGTATGAAAATAATTTGTACTTTGAAAACTAATAACCATAAAATAAAATTGTTAATAACATTTTTTGTAGGTCACATCATTACCTACATATTGAAAAAGAAATGTTGACTTACTTTCAATAACATGGAAGTTACAATCATTTTGCCGATTTATGTTTTTCGTAACTTTGCGCCCCACCCCCAAGTTCGCGACCACCCCCGGAGGTGACGACATGGGTATTTACACTCATCTTATCAAAATAAAAAGCCAAATTCTCTTAATTTTTTCATGCATACTCAACTACACCTAGCGCCTGGACAGGGATTTCGATAATTTTCAAGTAGTAGTATTATTAAATACCGCTGTTTCAATAATTTAATAAAAATATTGGTTTTGTAAATCAAAAATAAGTCTAATTTTATATATTTGAAATAAATTGTTTGGTTAGTGCTTACGTGAAAGAGTAGGAACTTATTATTCGCACCCTATTGGACGTACAAAGTACGTTGCAGAATGTCCGTACAGAACTGTACGAACATAGGTCGTACAAAATTGGTACATGGACATATGAACCTAAGTTGCACCATAAATGTACGTACACTGGACAAATATGGGAGATATAGTAGGTATAGAAGGTTATGCAATCGACTTTTTCTTCACTATCGCTAAATCGACTTATTAGTTCATTTTAAAACTTTTGCCAAGATCGGCCATGATGTCTGGATGTCTGTGTGAATGTAGGCTGGTATCCACGGTAACTCCAGAACGAAAACACCTACTTACTTAAAATTTGGTATTTAAGCTTGTTTTCATTTCGCTTGGAGCTGATTAGATTTTGGGAGAAATCCAGCGGCGGAGAGGAGGGGTTTATTAGGGGAAGTTTTTGGTTTTTATAAAATATTTTTAAAACAGCTACATCTTTGAAAGATATAAAAATACCTAGCTATAGACCTAAACATATCGATTAATCGTAATTTAGCGGCAAAGAATTACTAAGGTAGAATTTAAGTGTTATTTCAATTTTTTTCAATACCTGAATAACGATTAATTTTATAAGAAATAGTGTAAACATATTTTTTAAAGTAAATTTAATTTTACATAACTTTTTTTCATAGTTTCTTAATATAACGCAAGGTAAGTCTGAAAATTAATTAAATATGAATGAAAATGGTTAAAGTGTATTATTGATATCTTATAGAACCGGGCGGGTTTGGAATTTTTTTTAAGCTCGCGTGTATTTATGTCTATTAATCTTTATTTGACATGCAGTTTTATTTCACCAAACAATCGTCCCTAACTTCTGATGCATAGAATCAAATTCTGGAATAAGTCCCTTGAGCATAAAAGTACCGTTTCAATCCTTTGTACCAACGGTATTACAGTGGGTATTATGAAAAATTTAAACTTGTGGTACCAAACGGGCGCAGTCCACATTCTTATACATGGCATCTAAACTTTCGAATGATCTTCCTAGTCCCCGTTTTTCTCTCAATTATGATATGAGAAACTTTAAAGTAGCCGTTCGTGAGCATCTTTTGGCCGTTCGAGATCCCCCTGTATATTTCTAAAATTTTTTAAATGGAAGTCATGAATACCTAGAAGGGTAGTCAAATTGAAAGGAGCGGGGTAAAGCCTGATTATTTTGCATGGCGTTCACCGAGGTGATAAAAAGGAAAGCAAGGAATAAGATAGCTTGTTGATAAATACACGCGAGTCAAACGAGATGTAGCGAACTGTCGTAAATTTTAGGTAATAACTTTTATTGAGTTACGTAAACCCGTGACAGGTTAATTGGTTATATATCACGTGCAGTTCATTAAGACGGAAAAACTTTTTTTTATAATAAATCAATATCCTTTATCAAGATTCATTATGGAAAACCATTTATGTACGAAAAAGTGTATTATATAAATCGTATTGGACACATCTGGTGAAGTAAACCGTTATAAGTTAAAGTATGTGGATACTTGAATTAGAGGATCGATCGATGGTGCGATAGTTATCAAGCGTCGAATGAGTGTTCCGCCCCATTTAACTACCTGAACGGGAGTCATTATCATAACGCGACCCCTTAGTTTTGGTGGCTGGCTAGACTATCAGTTAGTTATTGTTTTGGGCATAGAAAATTTGGAGTATTCCGGTCCATATTAGATTAAAACAAAGCAGTAAGATCTTTAATTTCAATTATCGTTCTGTGTCGTGATTGAACGTCAAGACCTTTTTTTTATTCGGCTTGTTTAAGCAAACATATTTTTATCTTAGCCAGGGAATGGATATTCATCCGCTAATGGGTTGTACTTTATGCATAACGCAGCATAAGTTGCACAAGTGTAATAGATTTTTTGACGTATTTTTGTTTGATATATGTATTGAGTGAAAAATTTTCTTTATTAAAAAACTGCCTAGTTATGGTAATTTACTTCACAGTGTTCAATGGTAATTACCAAAATATTTAGTTATATTATTTGTTGTTTTATTTACGAAAGTATACTGTGATTGAAGGAGTGGAATTTAAGTATGTAACTTACGCATGTTTGGATATTGGACAACTCGAGAAACCATTAATTAACGGGAGTTGCTGGCTAAATTTACATGAAGGTGAATTTACAGTTGACTTTTCAAATAAACGATTAACGTAATTTAATTATGTGTCGATAAGTATTTAGTATAATAAACTGAATCTTTGGAATTTATACACATAGTAAGTGTTAAAGTGTATCTTAATTTTGGGAGTTGCACAAAAGTGAAAGAATTAACGTTTTGAAGCAACTCCTAGATATTATGTCAGCGAATATCACAATTATTAACCATACTATGATGAAACGAAAGCAAAACTTGTTTCAAAGTTGCTGTTGATTATGTTTCATATAGTCATTTATTGATAAAGATATTAGGTAACTCTGATACTACTTTTATGAACTTTTCATTTTCTAAAATTTAACTAACGAATGGTTGTTTATTATTTAGAATTTAATAAAATTTATTGAGTTTATTCATGTGAATTTAAGGATGCTGTTGAACTTTAAGGTAAATATTTTAGAACGTCATGTAGATAGAAATGTTAGTTCATTGAGCATGGAGTATTAATTATTTCAATTGAAATTAATCTTATTAAGTGTAACTACTCATATAATGGAAGGTTCATACATTGAAAGTGGATTTTATAAATTTTGTTTTGAACCTTAAGTTCTGCGGTCATTCAGGATCTCTAATACTACCCTCATGGACATTACCGACAAATTTTGATGATAGTGGCGTCAGTGACATCCTACCGATTTTGATTTTTATATTATGAAAAGTGAACACTTTTTGAAGTATTATTACAGTCACTTCACGTGTTACTGGGGACCCCGTTCAAATTTTCGGCAACTTCAGTCGGCAATTCGCTTATTTAATGGGCTTGACCGACGCATAGTGCAAATTAAGTATGTAACTACGTATAACGTCTGTTAGATTACGTCAGTATAGGCTAATTACTATAATATTAAAGCTATCGTATCATACGGTTTTTTAATTTAACCTTTTCCTTTCCGTTAGTTGTATTTTTTTAATTCATTCAAAAAAAATTGTGGAAGATAAAAATTTTGTGCTGTTTACTTTACTTAATAAATTCATTAATGATAGATAGAGTCTTAGTTAAAAAAAGGTTAGATAAACCATCAGCCCTTCATTCAAAAAAATGGGAGCATTACAAACACCTCTATTTAGTTTAGTTCTTTGAGTTTTGTGCTTAAAATCGTACTAAAGGTAGGCTTAGATAAGACTCAAATCTGCGCCAAGCTTGAAATAAACATACCGGAGACATTAGTAAATACACTTTTTAAAATGTTTACTTTGACTCTCTGCTTATATTGACGTAAGAAAGGTACCATTATTGTAGGCCAAGGAATGAGTGGTTAGCGGATTGACCTTTTCTTGTAATAATTGTAATAATTTGCATCACCTATGACTATTTGCGCAAATTAGCTTATATTGTGATTTTGTTTCAACAATAGCCTAAAGAACCGGTATCAAAAAGGATCGTAATATGTCTGTCTGGGATTGGTTGTAGGGGTTTTCGAAACCGTAACCCACACATTTCACTAAGAAGTATATGGTGAAGTGGTGAAACCCACATCAAGGAATTTTAGAAAAATATTCAATGAAAAGTGGTAAGAACTACAATTTTGCTTGTTAAATAGAAAACTCAAGAAAATTGGATTCAGTGTATCGCGTGGTACAACTGGACTCACTATAAATACGGACGTATCTGATTTTTTTGGTTGATTAAAATGTTAAGATATACAGATACTATACTAGTGTATGCCATTTGAGCCAAAAGTTGACCTGATATGATACAGAGGAACATGTTTATTATTTATAAAGAATAAAAAATGTTCTGTTTGAAAATTTTCTTGATTTAATGTGTTATTTATAATAAAAAAAGGTGTAACTGAACTTACATCAACTTTGTAATTAATATTGATGAGTAAGATAACTACTACTATACTCGAATCAACTTTGATTAGGCTTTTTCGTTAATACGAATGTATAGAAATTCCAATTTCCCGACATACAAATAGTTTATTCATTGCTATGTGCGTGACAATTACATTTGTTAAAATTTTTTAATTCTTGGCCTTATTTATAAAGATATGAGTCTTTATAGCTTGGTTAAATTTAATGGTAGCGTAGGAGGTTGTACTAAAAGACATTCTTACAAAAACAGAAACAATGTGTCTTAAAATTAGAATGTTTACATCAGAAAGGAACGAAGGCTAACATTTGCAATTGTGAAAAAGCACAAGGGAAACATAACTAAAATATTACATGTAGCCTAAATCAAGCTTTACGAGTAAGCTTTGAAATAAATACTCTGTTGAATTCTGTTTTAGAGCACCTAATTGTTTTTCTTCTTCTGAAATTACATAATATTTTTCATTTGAAAATGTATCCTTCATCTAATTTACTGCAAATGAGAAAATATAAAGAATTTGATTAGTGCTTTCTACTATTTTAAGTTACACAGTATGATATACCTACACAATAAGGAATTGATCCTAAAGCTTCTATTCAAATGGAAAGTTGAACTATTGTTACTGATTTAGCTTTTTTCTTTCTTAAACTAAACAAAGTCTATTTAATTAAATCGCTTGACTGTTGCTATAATTCGTTTATATCTAAAAGGAAACATGTTAGGAGTTTGATGGTTTTCATAGCGCACACATTCTGACTGTTCTTGAGAGAGTGGAAGTGCCTTTGAAGCTATTGTTGACGTAGAAAGTTGGAATTGTGCGGGTCTGACATAAATATTATTTAACAAAGGATGGCCTTATAATAGAATATAAAGCTCAATTACTGTTCTCGAATCAAAACGCGCTTTCACTGTTACATCAACTATTATTATCCTTTCTAAAAATTACTGCCATTTAATTGTCTTTGAATACCTCTGAACGCTGATTTTCCTCTTAAACTATGTAGTATTTATGTACTTAGGTTTTGTGCTCTTAAAAGCTTTTAAGAATAAACGTGCTTATGGTAGATGAAGTTATAGCAAATATTTTAGGAAGGTAATCGAATAATTCATTTCGCTTGTCAAATAAATGTCTTGTTTTTTACAATAGTCTGACTACCTTTTTGATGATTAAGAATAACAGACATGTGTAAGCAGGCACATTCCTATTGTTTGTACTATGACCGTTTGGTGAAGCTGGAGATTATGGAGTTTAACTTAGGTGGTATAAATAAAGCGAGCTAGATTTATGAGAATACGTAACGAGATATCATAAAATAGTACGAATAACAAAAGTAACATTACCAGGTAATATAGAAGAGATGGCAGAATGTTCCATTCGGGAAGCCGGATTAAATTAGTTTACAGATTGGTATACGCATTATTTATTCCCTAATTATTCTCAGCATAAAAACTTAAATCAATGGTATGCCATTCAAAGGACTCCATTTCTCGCTCGAGTGCATGTACAAGGTGAATCACCGTATTTTGACCACCCCATCTAACTTATTTTCTATCAGGTTTACAAATAAAAGTTTAATACAAAGTTGTTCGGTCTAAACATGGCGTCCCAGAGGCGGTTTAAATCTCCTTACTTCAGAATTTTAAATGGGATACCCTGTATTTTATTTGATTTTTAGATTCTGCGTTGAATTCTAATACAAATCTGTATAAGTTACATTGTAACGAACCGCAAGTCATTACTTCAAAATTTTTTTAATTAATTAATTATTTAACAATCAGCCCTCATAAAAGAAATGATGTAAGCTTTCTTAGTATTCAACCACCTGCAAAACTTAACCTTATATTTCTTAGTATTCCGTATTACTCAGTACCTAACTTAATATTTCTCATTATTTCGTTTGATTGCACAACAAAAATTAATTTGTTTCCACTCCAACGTAGATTTCATAAAACATCGAAAGTTTTATACGTCAGAGTAATCTCCGCCAATTACAAATAGGATTCCCCCAAACAGAAGCCACCACCGCCTACCGAGGGTCCTCTATAAAAATCGCGCCGCGCACCTTAAAAATATATATCTATCTATAGATCTCTATCTATCGGTATTTAAAAACGCGCCCCGTAAACGCATCCCGCCGCCGAGAAGTAGTTAGTAAGTTAATAGTATTAATCTTAATACTAATATTGTTAATTCAGTAGCCGTAACCGTAAACGACCAGCCGCCGTAGAAGAGTTCCGTCGCGCCTCGTGAACGCATCCCGCCGCCGAGAATTATTTAGTTGGTTTCACCAGTTATTAGTTATTAGTTAGTCCGTTTGACTAACTCCGATTCCAGAAAACCTGCACGTGACAGTTGCGTTAAAGTAAATCGCCGCAGACCTAGTGATAGCCACCGCGAGTTTAGCTCCCTGTATTTGCGAACGCGCACCGCGAATCTTTTGTAAATAGCTATCCTCGATCTTTGTGATTAACGACACGTAAGTTGTAGACTAATTCAGTACTCATAAACACCAGCACACATAAAACCCCAGACCGCCACGGGCAAAAGCCACGAGGTAGTCGGGAGATCACAAACGTAAACACACACCAAACCCCAGACCGCCACGGCCAAAAGCCACGAGGTAGTCGGGAGATCACAACCGCAAACACACACCAAACCCCAGACCGCCACGGGCAAAATCCACGAGGTAGTCGGGAGATCACAAACGCAAACACACAAAAACCCCCAGACCGCTACGGGCAAAAGCCACGAGGTAGTCGGGAGTATACACCCACCACGCTAACATATACCTGACGACGAGAGCTAAGTAGGACTGTATAGACCTGCAGCTTTTATCATTTACTCTCACTTACATTCCAAACACCTGAATTCACCAGCTCGCTGGCAAAGACCGAAGTGCCTGTAATCACAAACGAATTAAACGTAGAGTATCCGTCAAAGACCTGTCGTATCCGAAAACCGTACACCGATACCCACGCGCTAAGTAATTGTATTTCACGAAAACAATCAATTAATTGTTTCCCACCAGCTTATTCCGCAAGTATAAAAACCGCCTTTAATAAATACGCGTTTTGTGCGTATACCAGTAAGTAACGTTCAGATGTATCTACGTGAGATTTCGTTCATTTGCATAAAGGAAATCATCGCCATAAAATTACATCCCCTCAGATAACGTGCAGATATTAATTATACAACCAAACTTGTATAATTCGCCCAGTCTACATTTAATGCGAGAATAAACCTCTGAAGATAAGTCATATTTTCAAACATAATACATCGCGAAAGTAAATTGCTTCACGAAGCATGCGCGCCTGTCCGTCTTCCAGAAATTACTAAAGGTAAAGAGCCGCACGCAATTAGACCGGTACAACCGTCATGCGTACCACAGTGAACTCGGGATATCGATTTTTACTAGTGACCTAGATTCGCGCAACCCTCGTTTTGAATAACCAGTAGTTTGTTTATAAATTCTTTTCTTTTATAGACAGGGCCGTATCCAGCATAAATAATTAATTAAACACCACGTTATTAATCATTTAAATATTACGGTCATTATTGAGTGTAACTAGGGTGTATTAAAATCTATTTTCCAGAAGCGACTTCGACAACAATAAGCTGTCGCATCGAGCGAGTGGAAGAAAGAACGCCCCGACGCCGCCGTCTCAATCAGGACGTCCAGTTGTTTATTATTGTCACAGTTTATGTTAGTTGATTTAGAATAAGTGTGAATATATATTAGCTTTGTATAATATAGGAAAATATATTTTTAAACCATTTTATTTTAATTATTTTATGTGGACGGTGTAGAGCTAAGATTAAAGATACCGACGAACCCACCCCCCTCTTTAGTTTAAATTTAAAGACCGATTGCAGTTTAGCCGCGGCAAATATAAAAATTGTAAGAAAGGACCTTACAACATCTACCCTGCCTTTTACTATTTTCGAGATAAAAGCTGTTGGATTGGGTTAGTCATTATACAATGAAGCTTACACGGTATATCTAAATTCATTTAAAGTTCAAGGGTTTAGTTTTTGGAGAAACGCTCGGACACGTCGATTTTTATTTTTGATTGCAGTTATTTTAGTGGTAAAATTTTGTATATAGGGTGGCCCAAAAATAGTTTATGACCACCAACTTGATTTTGTCAAATGGAAACACCAGTTTATTATTTCATTTTCTGAATCTGATGTGAATTATGAGTAAATCTCATGTACCATATCTTATACCTAAAGTCATCAGATTTCGTGGAATTTACAATTGAACGTGTCAACAATAAAGACCGTATCAAGGAAGGCGGCTTTTGTTTTCTGTCAAAAGGAACAATTTCTTCAAAAAACACAACAACAAACCAAATCAAATGTTCAAAATGTGCACCATTTTGGCTTGACAATAGCCAAGGCGATGAATAAAGTATCTGCACGTTTTCAACCACTTCTGGAGTTATGGCACGCACTACTCTTCTGATTTTGTATTTCAATATCTCCAGATTCTTTGGCCTGTCAACATATACTTTTGATTTGAGATAACCCCACAGAAAGAAAACATGTACTTATTGTTTATGGATCACCTTGGATACGATTATTTTGCAAGTGTTTTGATAGTTTTATAAAGAAATATTTCTTTTTTTTCGTAAATACCTCGAGATCTGTTGACTACAGGTATAGGACATGGTAAGTACATGAGATTTCCTCAGAATTCAAATCAGATTAAGAAAATGAAATAAAAAACAAGTGTTTCCATTTGACAAAATCAAGTTGGTGGTCGTAACTAATTTTGGGGCCACATATACAAAATTTTACCACTAAAAAAACCGCAGTCAAAAATAAAAATCGACTTGTCCCAACGTTTGTCCAAAAAACTAGAAAACCTTGAACTTTAAATGAATTTAGACATAACTGTAAGGCGAGATCTAAAACATTGTAAAATACATGAACTGGCCATCGACGTGGTAGAATATTTTCTAGCCATTTGGTCCAACACGTCTGCCCCAAACTTTGTTTTATTGTAATACAACACTGTCTCAGGTTTCTTCTTTTTGCTATCATCTATAGCCACAGTTGGATGTAGCGTACTTAGCAATATGACATTCTTATTAACTTTACCCTGATAAATTGTCAAGGTGCTTTTATCATTTTTCATTACTGTGGTAGAATATAACTCTGCCTTTTATTCTTGATAGAAATTGGTAATTTCCTTCTTGCTCGGTTCATTGCTCCTACTATTGTGTTTTTTTTGCCAGCATTGTTGCTAACTTTTGGCTGGTAAAAAAATTGTCGGTATTAACATTTCCACCCATATTTAGGAAAGGTTCCATTAATTTTAATACATGTTCTGGAAGGGGTTGGTTGTTAGGAAGCACATCATCTTTTCCTAAATCAGGAAAACCATTCAGAAGATATTTAGAATTCGTATCAACAGCTAGCCAAAATTTTACACCAAATTTACCAGGCTTATTCACCATATATTGTGTAAATCTGCATCTAACTTTTGAGTGAAACAGTTTTTCGTCTACTGTAATGTTTGCTCCTGGAACATAGCAAGCTTTACAGTTATTAATAAATTTATCCCGTATTTCGGACGCCAAAGCATACTTATCACTAACTAGACGTTCTTTTCGTTTTGATCGAATATCAAATCTTAAAAATCTCACGATTTCACGGAATTGATTGCGTGACATGGTCTCACGAAAAAATGCGGTCCCCAAGTGACAGACCACAAACTGTCAAGTTGCAATGTTCTTGCGCCGTAAGCACCACGAGCTAGCAATATTGGAAGAAAAGCGTCAAGTTCTTGAAGAGACAACGACCAGTTTGTATCATCTCCTAGTTGTCGTTTAGCTTCAATTTCAGTACATTTCTGTATGTGTTTTGGCGTTGTGTTATCTATAAACAATCAATGTGCACTTAGCACAGCAACATTTCTTTGAACTATACGGCTAACATAAGGTCCACTTGATTCTACAACTTCCCATATATCATTAGATTTGGATGATTGTTTACTTCCCACAGGTAAATGCATGTAATTTTTTCGTTTTGGATGGTGTTCAATGTCATCACTAATTTCATACGATGTACAATGATCAGAAGTGATATGATTTACGCTGACATCAGATTGTTCACTTTTTTCACTACTTTTGTCATCAACAGGAACAGCTTCATCACTTTCACCATCTTCGGAGTGGTTATTTGCTTTTTGGGATTCGCATCCAGATAAGTTTTCCAATCCCGCAAGATAATCTAAAGCCTGTTGTTGTGTAAAACGGCGAGACGACCACATTTTTTTTCTACGCAATTAACGCCGTAATAAGTATAGAAGTATCTCACAAGAACGTTCACTTGCAAATAATTCGAAATCTCTCAAAGTATGAATATATAGACCTCTATAGAAACAAATTATAACTTGCATTTTTCACATCTCGGGCGCGTAGGTAAAAATAGCGAAGATTATTCATAATTTCGGACACGGCTAAAGAAGTGCTGACTTGCAGTAACCTCCTAAAAATTACCATAATAGTTGTAAAATACATTGTTTTATCCCAACGTTGTAATTATTTTTGTTATACAACCTCGAAACTGATTATGAATATATGAACAGTCAAAATGACGGTTACGGCAGTTATACAAGTACTACAAAAAAACTCTAAAACGGCTTAATTTTCTTAAAATATTTTTTATATTCTAAAAGTACATAAAAATCCAGAAAAAAGTCATAATACCTCAACGCCGTAACTCCAAGCACAACGGAGTAACAACATTTTAAAGAAGACACGCGGTCAAATCGACCGCCGCGGCAATTGTAGTGTTAAAGTGATGAAAAATTGTTTCAGAAAATTCAAAAAATAGTTTCCGAGTGGCATCACATGAGCTTGGAAAAAGTTATTCAAAAATTCGAAGGACATTGGAAAAGAATCACTCTAGATCTTACAAGTTACTACCGATGCAGACGCTTACAGACCGCAAACGATTAGAATTCTGTCAGCAAATGCTGCTGATATATCTACACATAATGTGGACAGACGAATCGTAATTTTGGACAGCAGGAGTTTTCAATAGAAAAATAAACGTTCGTGGGAGAACAAAAATGAAGGACAAAGAAAAGTTGTCCAAATTAAAAAATCCGGCAGAAAATCAGTAAAAGTTTGGTGTGGGATTTCCAAAATAAAATTGTAGGACCCATATTTTTGGACTACAATTAGACAGGAGCAACATATTTAAAATGTATCCTTCCGGAGGTAGTACTTCTTTTAGAACAACAATTTTCTGATGAGGAATTAGAAGGAATAATTTGGCGGAGCGCCCTCACACAATGTATTGTACGTACGGGAGCATTTAAATGGCCAATTTGACATTTGGATCGGTAACAATGTGTAACAAACTTAGAAAGTGTTGTTAATAGTTCACCTCTCCGTAGGCAACTAACATGCGTTTTGTGCCATTTGTGCTGCATATCATAGCTGCATTAAACATAGTTTACTTATTTTAAAGTGAACCCTTCCACGCATATGGTTTGCACATTCATTTCAGACATGTTCATGCGCAAAGACCTTTTTGGGAGCGTCGTTTTTTGTGCGATACTGAAAGGTAGAAGAGCATCCATTTTTGCTCTGTTAAATATTTTTTATTAAAAGTCGCGTAAATTCTACGGTGAGCTATTTAAAGTTATTTTACAATGTTTGAGACGTTTGCATTTCAAACACTTTTAGTTTCACGTTTACTTCTTATTTTTAGCATTAACTTCACCTTTACTATTACTTTTCACACGTTTAAATACACATCTACGCAATTAATTATTTTACTGTTAATCCAATTTACGGTATTAATACGATTAATCAAGAGTGAACTAATCACCTGCGTTAATAGGAAGTGGGATTCTAAAACACTTTAATACTGATTTGTTCATTTGGGAATTATAAAGCATACAAATCCATCCAAAGGTAAGTTAATATAGATAAACAACTATTAATTATTGTACGTAAAACATATAAATTTTAACAAACTGAAAACTGGCATACGCCAAACATAACTTTTTGATGATTTTTCAGAAGACTGTCGTGATTTGATCAAACATTTCCATCTCTATAAACATGCTAAACTTTACTAAAATAAAATTATTGCTTAGTTGGCTGTTCCATATACGTTATCTAGCCATTATAGCAGGCTGATCTTTGCATTTTCAGATTTCATATATTTGTTTGATGTAATTAATTTCTTAAAAACTATTATCATGTACTGAAGACAACAACTGTGATTGTTATCGAAACGTTTAAATTTATAAAAAATTAATAAAAATACACGGTTACATACCGAAGAGGTAAGTATTTTAATTATGATTAGGATTAAAAAAGACAGTAAGCCCAATCTGGGAGAAACGACAAATGAGATTTAGTTATTAATGGTAACATTTTTATATTGTTATGTAGACCCTACTAAGTGCAAGTGTTCTAAACTGAAGTGAAAGAGCAGAAGCATTCGCTGGTTTACTGGGTTGTAAAATAACATGTGTTTGCAAGTCTTTCAGTCCTGGGCGGCTTTGTATAATAGGGACATTTGTGAATATTTTACATATGTAGTATAACCTCATTCTCATTCAACGTCATTTGCTATTTGTACGTCTCATAGTATGTATTTTGTTACTAAAGGAGCTTTCATCATTACCATTAAAACCCATGGTAGATTTCCGCTCACCGTGTTTTTTTTTTTCAAGTTTTACACTTACTCCAGAATTACGTACAATCTATGCGGCTGATATAACGGCCTGTGTAGCTAAGCAGACTCAGAAGTGTAGCAATAAACTCTTTGCGACAATTTCTCCAATGTACTGGGTTATTTTAAGATATAGAAAAAAATGAAGCTAGGTGCCTGCAGCTCAAATTTAATGAGGAAATCACTGGAGTAAATGGAATTCAGCTATCTCTAATCGTTTGGCCGCTAGGTGGTGTTTCTCGAATTTAGTCGACTTCCTTAATGTCTCATAACTTTCTTATTATTAAAGGTAAAGACAAAGATTTTGGCAAAATATTCCGTAGATGTAGAGCGCTTTTTTACGTAGAATCTATAGCGATAGACAGTTTTGATACAACCCTAAACTACATTTTTTCATTTTGTATATTTTGGGGTTTTTGAAAAAAGGGTAACATTTCCTAAATTGTTATTTTTATGTTAAATATTATTTGCAATATTGCATTTTATACATTAAAATATTTTAGGTGCAGACATCTAGGTTTCCATGGCCAACATTCTGAGGTATCTCCTGGAAATAATATTTTGTTATTCAAAACGTACGAGAACTATGAGAAGTACGATACGCTGGAATGTTACATTGAACGTAATGAAAACTTTGACGCGGCAGGTAATCTGGATTTTAACCTATACCCTGAACGACAGCAACCGCTTAGAGACATATTCGGTAGCTACAACAAAATCTAAGAAACTATGGTCCTTTAAGTAGTAAACCTTGTGAAAATTACAATATTGAGTAGGAAGCTCAAGATAAAAATCACCTGAAAGAAATTAGAAACAGAGACAATTATACTCAGATCTAATATTATACAAAAGTGTTTTTGTAAACGGTGTAAGGGCCTTTCAGGTCCTTAACAAATTATAATTCCACTATGTAGATTTAGTTAACATACCTTGACTAGCTAGAGTGCGGTGTGGGGGTGGGTTATGTTTTTAGACCCTTATAACTTTTAAATAATTAGGCACGAGCAAATTTTATACATATATTTAAACAAAATAATATTCTGGTTAAGAACAAAAAATACAATTCTGGAAATAATAAAGAAATTAAATTAGTATTATAAAAATGAAACTAAAATGAATAATGTCCTGGCGTGAAAATAAATTAAGATTTTATGATAGGTGGTTATTTTCGTCTTGGCCCCTGGTGGGTAGATGACCAACCTGTTCGCCGGGTGTAGATCGTGACGGCCTCGAGATCACACGTTGCTGCTGGAGAATTTGGTCTCCTTTCGGTATGTTTCTGTAATTCGACGTCAGTTATACGTTTTGAAAGTATAAACAAAATGATATGCCGGTTTTGAAGTGAAAAATAATGTTATAAATGTGATTTGTTTTACTTCGGAAGAATATGTGTATATTCACCAGATCAATTCGATAATTAATATCAACAGGTAAGCCGAAGTTTGAAATTTATTTTTAAATGACAAATTATATTTGAAGATTGAGGTTTGTATGATACAGTTCCTTTTCTGTAATGTGGAACAATTAATTTAGCTTTGATTAATTATTGGACTACCTGGATACGAGGATTTTAGTATAATTCAATCTAAAGAGAAAATTTAAATTGCGACAATTGAAATTTAATCTCACGCTGAATCGGGACCTTGAAATTCTTAGAATGCTGGTTTTTAAATACACATGGAAGGGTTGAAATAACTAACTATTCTTATATTCTAATTAAACTATATATATATATATATATATATATATATATATATATATATATATATATATATATATATATATATATATATATATATATATATATATATATACTAAAATTAATTAATTGGCGACAATATCATGCAATAGTTTACTTTCATTTAGTGGAGTTTATGCGTATATGTAATCTTTCGCCAGATGTGATGGTTGTATCACTAATGGTCAATGAAACATTTATTATTTGCATAAATAGGGACGTTATTTAATCGGTGTGAATTGTTCACTATTTATTGGAGTGCGTTAAATCGTTTGTTGGGATATTTTACTCCAATATTCTAAATAACTTAAAACTAGGAAATAACCTTGTACAATTAATGCCGTCTTGTATTCGTATTAAACACTACGAAACGACCTGTTTTATTTATTTATTTTCGTAAAAGTCTGTCTGGTTTGTTATATATATATATATATATATATATATATATATATATATATATATATATATATATATATATATATATAAATTATTAATTGGCGACAATATCATGCAATAGTTTACTTTCATTTAGTGGAGTTTATGCGTATATGCAATCTTTCGCCAGATGTGATGGTTGTATCACTAATGGTCAATGAAACATTTATTATTTGCATAAATAGGAACGTTATTTAATCGGTGTGAATTGTTCACTATTTATTGGAGTGCGTTAAATCGTTTGTTGGGATATTTTACTCCAATATTCTAAATAACTTAAAACTAGGAAATAACCTTGTACAATTAATGCCGTCTTGTATTCGTATTAAACACTACGAAACGACCTGTTTTATTTATTTATTTTCGTAAAAGTCTGTCTGGGTTTGTTTATATATATATATATATATATATATATATATATATATATATATATATATATATATATATATATATAATATATAAACTTATATTGGCGACAATATCATGCAATAGTTTACTTTCATTTAGTGGAGTTTATGCGTATATGCAATCTTTCAGATGTGATGGTTGTATCACTAATGGTCAATGAAACATTTATTATTTGCATAAATAGGAACGTTATTTAATCGGTGTGAATTGTTCACTATTTATTGGAGTGCGTTAAATCGTTTGTTGGGATATTTTACTCCAATATTTTAAATAACTTAAAACTAGGAAATAACCTTGTACAATTAATGCCGTCTTGTATTCGTATTAAACATTACGAAACGACCTGTTTTATTTATTTATTTTCGTAAAAGTCTGTCTGGGTTTGTTTATTTTCGGTAATATTTACACAAGGAGATTCTGGGGCTGTTTACATTTACAGGGGGTCAAGGTAATCTGGAGCCGAACTTAGTAAACTCTTAGGGATCCTAATTATTCAGAGCTAATACGGACACTCTAAACTTCGTGGGTTATACAGCGGGTTTAGGTTTGGAATTTACTAATGGCCAGGTTAGGTGACCTCAGCTGAACCAGTAAATTCTTAGCGGTTCTATTTTTTTAAAGTTAGTTCGGAAACTTTAAATGGTATAATTTTTGTGGGTGGAATAATAATAAGACGTTCCAAAAGTGCTAGCATTAGTTTTGATTTTCCAGACGAGCTTCAAGTCGTTACATGGAAAGAGATGGTACCAAGCCAGCCTTCTGCCGAAAGATCAGCTGATAGAGCAACTTGGTATAGGAGCTAGTCCCTCTTTAGCGTCAAATTATTTATTTAGGGATTGTTTATGTCACAGGAATTCTTTAAATACTTCTATAATACATGTCAGCTTTCGAAATGGTGAAATACGTTATAACAATAAAGTAAATTGCACGAAATCGCTTTAAGAGT
The DNA here is from genome assembly GCA_036346205.1 of Vesta saturnalis. NCBI lineage: Eukaryota > Metazoa > Arthropoda > Insecta > Coleoptera > Lampyridae > Vesta > Vesta saturnalis. Next base: position 679,715 of record JARFJB010002472.1, on the reverse strand, counting down.
TGGCCAGGTTTGATATTCTCAAACAGAGAAATTTTCTAAGTACAGGAATAGTAATAACTTACTATTAAAAGCGGGTTGCAGAGAAATTCTGCTGGAAATTCTACAAAGAAGTGTCTTGCAGAACAGTGTACGTGTTTATATTGAAACTTCCGCTTTTATACTTCGCGACGAAGTGGGGTTTGGCAAAATCATGTGCGGTGGGTTTGTACATTTTAAAGGGGGGAACTGGTGCGCAAAAGTGCTGTTTGCTATGATATTTGAACTGAAATAAATTTAATAAATTATTATTTACGGCATTATCTCAATAATATTTAATATAATAATAATAATAATAATAATAATTTATCTCTTACTTCTTTGAAGCGCTGAATTCTCAATGATATTTATAGATTTTACAAGAACAAGTTGAAACGTTTATACGTTTGTAAGACATACCAATTAATGTATTACAAAGTGTATTTTTCCAACACGACGGGGCACCACCACATTGTGAGGGGAATCATCAATAATTTTCTGAAGGGGCAGTTGGGAGGAAACTGGATGGACAATCATGGGCTAGTCCAATGCTCTGTTCGGCCCGCCTCTTGATTTTTCTCTGGGGTAAATTCAGAGACCTCACATACAAACAGCCTGTCATTATAGGGGAGAATTATAAGTGGTATTGCTAGGTGCATTTAACCAAATTCTACCTTTGGAATTATTAAATGCTTCATAAGGAAAACGTGTAGAATCTGTTTGGAACAAAATGGGAGACAACTAAAACATAATCGTGCGCACGCGCACAAGCACGCGCACAAGCACACGCACAAGCACGAGCACGAGCACGAGCACGAGCACGACCAAGAGCAGGAGCAAGAGCACGAGAACGAACACGAACACACGCACACGCGCACGCACACGCACACGCACACGCACACGCACACGCACACGCACACGCACACGCACACGCACACGCACACGCACACGCACACGCACACGCACACGCACACGCACACGCACACGCACACGCACACGCACGCACGCACACGCAAACGCACACGCACACGCACACGCACACGTACACGCACACGTACACGCACACGTACACATATACACTACTACACACACACGCACTCGAGCAAGCACGCACACGCGTGCACGTGCGCACGCACCCACGATCACACAAGTCAAATACGATCAGAAAATTAACATGTGGATTGTAATTTTAAATGTTTTTTTTTATTGGACCCATTTCGTTAATACATGTTTCAATATTGTGCCGTCAATACAAACTGCTAATGTTTAAAATCACTAGTTCCAAATGAGTGGTCTTCCAATGGACATTGACCGTTCTACAAAAGAATCTGGCAATGTTCAATTCTAAACCTACAATAGTAAAAAGGATGGGTTGCACTAGATGGTCCGTTATAGCCGATGCCATCAAATCCATAGCGTTTGGTTTTAATGAGATCAAAATGGGAGTTCAAGAGCAAGACAAAAATCAGAAAAGACCCACCGCAGGTGAATCCCTAGATCTACTGAACAGGATGAACATATTCAAATTTGCTCTAATGGTTATTCTTTGGAAACAGATTCATGATAGGTTAAATACAACAAGTAAGTCACTTCAAGAGATTACTGGTAGCTTAACAGAGGCTTGTTGTCTGTATGATAGTTTAATCCAATATATTCAACGATTGACAAATCAAGGTGATGATATTGAAGCGGAGCCAAATAACATACATTATACTGATTTGGCTTCAAGGAGACGAAAAAAAAATTCCAGATGAAGTTTCATCTGTTGGCAAGAAAAAGTTTAGAATTTTATTCCAATATGTGATAAACTGATAACAGAACTGAAAAAAGGAATGGAAAGTTCTGTAAATGACATTTCCTCTGTAGATTCTTCGGATAAATCATTCCAAAGCAATTTAAAAAATATTGAAACGTTTTACGCCAAAGATGTCAATTGGAGTGCATTTTCTGAAGAAATTGAAGAATTTGCACGCCTTCGTCGCAATAACACAAATAATATGTTGCATAATACACTCAAACGTAAAGATTCTGTTACGCATATATCTTTTTGTCAAGAAAATACCTCTTCCTTCACCATTCTCAATGTGGAAAGTGATATCTTAAATGCAATAGGGGTCAATAATGTCGCAAATCTGAAAATACCAAAACGTGAAATTTAGATGATGCATAATTATGTTATACTATTGATACTATACCTAGTTATTATATACAGTGTATGTTAAGGTGAAGTTTTTGTAATAGGTAGTAGGTACTTCGGGAGGAGGGGGCCCACAATATTCAGGGCCTGGGACCCGTAATCTTTAAAATGAGGCTGTAGTCTAAATGCATTGTTATATACTTTTCATTGTGTACCTAACACCCTATATATGTTAAAATGAACAGATCAAGTAATTTACACTACCGGTTATGCAACTCATTATACCGAAACGCAATTCTGCCTTACGTTAGGTCGCTGAAATAGTGTTTATATTCTATAGGTGAATTTTTAAAGTTTATTAATATGCTGATAATGTGCTGAAAAGTTTCATTTTATGTGTCAATAATCGAACACAAATGCACTAAAATTTATCTTACGTTTTTTGATACGAAACATGTGAACCACATGCCAGCAAAGAAGTTACCGCCCTTACCATGGATTCCTTAATATTTGTTATCCAATTTTCTGAGCTAGGTAAATGCGGCCTGAATCCATTCTCATCCTATTCCTTAACTCCGTTACTATAATATTCCTACCGGATTGAGAGTCCAAAATTGATAAAAAAGTTGCCGTGGTTTCTAGAGTATGAGTTTGGAAAAATACATAGGAATGATCCTGTGAAACAATTGTAGTCGGGGTGGATATTTCTAGAGAATTAGTCTAAGTTTATAGTGTTTACTTTACAAACTTAATTCGTTTGGGTTAACTGACACCATCTTCAATTAGTTTTCTAGTTTTCTTGATAATAGACGAATATGTGTCGTAATTGATGGCTTATTTTCAAAAGAAATTGGCTTTAACGCGGGCAGAGATCAGTGATAGCTTTGACACTTTTTTCCTACACTTAAACGATCTTATTACTTCAACATTCCTTTGTAGACGACGAAACCTACTATCTAACGTCAAGGTATTAATAGCCACTTTAATCAACATTTACTTAATTTACTGCTATCAACAGTCAGTGTGGCTTTGAATCCAGAAAGAAACATCTCCTGCTGTAAATATGAATAGCTCAGATAGTAAGTCTTCAGACCTTATTACTACGTTAGAAAATGACAATATGTTCAAATCTATCATGGGCTCAATGTCTCACCTACTTAAGCAGCTCCCCCTAAAATAGGCTTTTTGTGCAGATCTAAGCAGTACTTAATAATTATTATCTCTGCGTTGATACTCCCCAATACGGTTTCGATATTGTTGTCAGTTTTGAAAGAAGAGCATTTATGCTTGTATATAACCAGTGGTTAAATTATAACATACAAGAATGGTTTCCATTCTTCCTATTACTATGACTACTAGGTATTGCAACAAATATTATGCTAATGAAATGCTTTATTTCATGTTACCTCGGACCACCGTTGCTAGAGATACTCGATTCGCTCAATCACATAAATATGCTGTTCTAATTTCGACATGTCGTACTAAATCATCTCACTCCACATTCTTAGATTACCTTGACCGCGAGTGAACTCACAATCAAACCCCCTGTAAATGTAAATATCCCCAGAATCTCCTTATGTAAATATTACCGAAAATAAACAAATTCAGACATAACGGAAACGTTTAAATTTTTTTTACGAAAATAAATGAACAAAACAGGTCGTTTCGTAATGTTTAAGACGAATACAAGACGGCATTAATTGTACAAGGTTATTTCCTAGTTTTAAGTTATTTAGAATATTTGAGTAAAATATCCTAACAAATCATTTAAAGCACTTCGATAAATAGTGAACAATTCACACCGATTATATAACGTTCCTATTTATGCAAATAATAAATGTTTCATTGACCATTAGTGATGCAACGATCACATCTAGCGAAAGATTGTATATACGCATAAACTCCACTAAATGAAAGTAAACTATTGCATGATTTTGACGCCAATTAATTAATTTTAGCCCTATATATATATATATATATATATATATATATATATATATATATATATATATATATAGTTTAATTAGAATATAAGAATAGTTAGTCATTTGAACCCTTCCATGTGTATTTAAAAACCAGCATTCCAAATATGTCAAGGTCCCGATTCAGCGTGAGATTAAATTTCAATTGTCAGAATTTAAATTTTCTCTTTAGATTGAATTATACCAAAATCCTCCTATCCAGGTAGTCCAATAATTAATCAAAGCTCAATTAATTATTTCACATTACAGAAAAGGAACTGTATCATACAAACCTCAATTTTCAAATATAATTTGTCATTTAAAAATAAATTTCAAACTTCAACTTATCTGTTGATATTAATTATCCAATTGACGTCGAATTACAGAAACACACCGAAAGGAGACCAAATTCCCCAGCAGCAATGTGTGTTCTCGAGGCCGTCATCATCTACATCCGGCGAACAGGTTGGTCATCTAAGCACTAGGGGCAAGACGAAAATAACCACCTTTGGTAAAATCTTGTTTTATTTTCACGCCAGGACATTATTCATTTTAGTTTCATTTATAATACTAATTTAATTTCCTTATTATTTCCAGAATTGTATTTTTTGTTGTTAACCAGAATATTATTTTATTATTATAAGTTTTTGTTATGAACGAATAAGTTCAAAGGTAAATATGTAATTAAAAATAATTATTAATTTTATTAAATACATAAATAAAAAGTTTACCTCGAGGAGGATTTGAACCTACGACCTGTACTTTGCTAGTGTACCGTGCTAACCAACTGCGCCATCAAGGTTCAAGCCCCAATCGTTGTAAATTTTGTCTTTATGTATGTGGAACTGATGTAAATTCTAAATATAATGAGATTACAATCAAATTACTTATATTAATGGAATGTGAGCATGCAATATAGCAAGGATTCACACATACCAAAGCAACTTGACTAATGTTAAATTATTATAAGTTTTTGTTATGAACGAATAAGTTCAAAGGTAAATATGTAATTAAAATAATTAGAATATTATTTTGTTTAAATATATGTATAAAATTTGCTCGTACTTGATTATTTAAAAGTTGTAAGAGTCTAAAAACAGAACTCACTCCCTCACCGCACTGTAGCTACTCAAGGTATATTAACTAAATCCACATAGTGGAATTGTAATTTGTTAAGGGCCCGAAAGGACCTTACACCGTTTACAAAAGCACGTTTGTCGTATAAAATCGCTAGGGTCTTATATTATTATTTTTTAAAATGCGTATAGTATTAGACCTGGGTATACTTGTCTCTGTTTCTAATTTCTTTCAGTTCAGTTTCATCTTGAGCTTCCTAATTAATATTGTAATTTGCACTAGGTCTACTTAAAGAACCATAGTTTCTTAAATTTTGTTGTAGCTACCAAATATGTCTCTATGCGGTTGCCGTCGTTCAGGATATAGGTTAAAATCCAGATTACCTGCCGCGTCAGAGTTTCCATTACTGTCGGTGTAAAATTCCAGCATATCGTACTACTCATAGTTCTCGTACGTTTTGAATAACAAAATATTATTTCCAGGAGATACCTCAGAATTCCAGTAAATAAACGTTATTGCTATTTAAACACATGTTTCTGTTACATTGTTTTTTATATTCGTTTTATTGTTACTACTTATCTGGGTATATTTTAGATTAGTATTAATTAGATACTTTTCTTAAGTTGTTTATAATACTTATTTGCTTTATTCACATAAGTTTTCTATCACGTTCGTTATTTTTTCTTTAAAATAAGTGGAACTAATAAAAATTTTGAGATAACTAAGAAATTGTCGTTTAAAATCATGCAGGCTATGGAAACCTAGATGTCTGCAACCAAAATATTTTAATGTACAAATTCAATATGGCAAATAATATTTAACGTAGAAATAACAATCTAGGAAATTTTACGCTTTCTTCAAAAACCCCAAAATGTACAGCGTGGTGCGTTTGAAAAAATGTAGTTTAGGGTTGTATAGAAAAAACCAAACACCCTGTATAAAAACTGTCTATCGCGATGGATTCTACGTTAGAAAGCGCTCTACATCTAAGAGAGATTTTGCCAAAAGCTTTATCTTCATCTTTAATAATAAGAAGGTTAGGATTCATTATAACGAAGTCGACTAAATTCGAGAAACACCCCCTAGCGGCCAAATGATTGGAGATAGCTGAATTCTGTTTACTCCAGTGATTTCCTCATTAAATTTAAGCTTCAGGAACCTAGCTTCATTTTTTTCTATATCTTAAAATAAAGGGTGTTTCCATAGGAAAGTATCCAATTTGCACCATCCAGTGCACTGGAGAAATTGTCGCAGAGTTTATTGCTACACGTATGAGTTTGCTTGGCTACACAGTCCGTTATATCAGACACATAGCTTGTAGGTAATTCTGAAGCAAGTGTAAAACTTGAAATAAACACGGTGAGTGGAAATCTACCATAGGTTTTAATGGTAATGATGAAAGCTCCTTTAGTAACATAATACATAGTATGAGGCGTACTTCTTTATACTATGAATATTATAAGCTCATTTTTGGACTTACGTAAATAGCAAATGACGTTGAATGAGAATGAGGTTATAATACATATATAAAATATTCACAAATATGTCCATTGTACAAAGCCACCCAGGACTGAAAGACTTACAAACACATGTTTTACAACGTAGTAAACCAGCGAATGCTTCTGCTCTTTCACTTCCGTTTAGAACACTTCGACTTAGTAGGGGTCTACACAAAAATGTAACCATTAATAACTAAATCTCATTTGTCGTTCCTCCCAGATTGGGATTACTGTCACTTTTAATCCTGATCATAATTAAAATACTTACCTTACAAAATTGTAACAAATCATAATGTAAGTCCAAAGTTGTTAAGAACGTTTCACTACTAAAGACAACATACCAGTTAAATATAGAGTTAAATCAGTTCAAAGTGAAGTTGTGCAATGATCAATAATAAGAAAAGTTACTTTGTAAAATATTTTAGAGTATATTTTTCTTATTGTTTTAATAAACTAAAATTTCCTGCCATTTTTGTTTCACTTTTAGCGCATTTTTAGCTTGTTTCTATAGCATGTTTATAGAGAT